>CM053788.1:141698415-141863415 GCA_028749045.1 Cupressus sempervirens | reverse complement strand
TCATAGATGTGACCAATTGTAGAGAGTTGGCTTTGCAATTCTGTTATCCTCATGAAATATGAAGCAATGGACTCTCCTTTATTCATATTAATGTTGTAGAGTTTGTCTTTAGTGCGAGAGATCTCTTGGTATTATTTATCTCAAACATCTCTTCAAGTTCTTTGAACATTTGATGTGTTGTGTCTAGTTTTTTAATGACGGGAAGTAGATGATCCTTAACACCATCCACTCGTAATTTCATAGCCTTAGTATTATCTTTTTCCCATCTACTCAATTCATCGCCCCCTTGGGTGTTTGGTCTAATTTTTCAATCAATTGTTTTAGATAATATTCTTTCAATATTATCATTATTCACAATCTCCATGTTACAAAATTTGAGTCACCTTCGATTTTGTCCTCTAGTCTCATAATATTCACTATTTTGGCAGATGTAGGGTTTACAAATATTTGAGTGTGCTAGATAAATACATGTAATCAAAACTATCTCTTAGACATGCTCTTATACCATGTTAAAGTTTATCAGATTTATCTAATGTTTAGACTGAAATTTATCTTCTAAATTTCTTTTATATATAGAGATGTATAACAATGCCTATATAATTAGATTCTTCTGTTATTCTGAAGTACTTATTTTTATTCTAATTCAATCTACACTTATTAGCAACTTTATGCGAAACATATAATAAACAGTGCCAAGAATTTTAGTTTCTCCCCCAATTTATCCACTCTAGAAGATGTGTGTATTTGGTGTTCAATGGTGGTTTTGAAATGCATGTCAAATACTTATTAGTAGGTGATGGGAAGTCACCACCTGATGGGGTGACTCAAGCATGGATTTATGTCCCATTGGGATGTGACTCTCCACGTCACCTAAACTCAAACAAAACAAGTTGTTCACTATCGACCATGCATTTTGGTCAATCATCGTGTAATTAAATTCATTGGTCAAAATAGGCTCTTAAATATAATGCAATGGTAATATGATATACAATATGCAATATTAAATACATTTGATATACTTACCAATGATATATATTTCTATATGTTTTATCTGATTCGAGTATATAAGACTTTAACAATTATGTTATTAATTTGAGCTTCTTTCATATTTTTTCCTCTATTTTTTAAGAAGGTGACATATTACCAAGTTGTTGCCACAATCTTGTTAGGGTGTACTGAGTCATAATTATTTTGAGGTATTTATTGAACAATGCATGAAAATGCATTATCTTGTAGAGGGGCAGAATGCAGACACTAAAAATTATCTTATCAGTTATGTGCAATAAGTTTGCTAATGTTTGTCTTAATTGATTAAATAGTGTTTAATTAATTTATGTCTTTATTTTAAATTCCAAATTTAAATTTGACATTTCCCTCCAATTTTATAATTGAATAATTTTAATTAATTAATTATTATTTAATTTCTAACCAATATTCCTTAGAGATTCCCTTATTCTCCTTCTAAAAATCAATTAAATAGTTGTCGATATTTAATTGATTTCTTATCTCTAGATTAATTAAATAATTATATTAATTTTACTAAAATATTTTTGATTGTTTTTTATTAATGGTAAAATCAAGTTTTGAAGGGGCCCCGAAACCCTTTACAATCTCTTCAAAGATAGATTTTCAATCACTCCACCAGATACAACAGTTACCCCAAGAGCAACTAACACAGGCTAGACACACCAAAACACAAAACAACATAAACACAAAGACAAAACAAATGAGGAACCAAGAAAGACCAACAAAATAGGACCAGGAAGAGCCAGATAACTACGATCAAGTGATAATTCCTATTACTTAACTACATCTTCTAATATTAAAGAAACAATCAATTTATTTAATTTTCTATTTCTCTAAGGTAAACTAATTCTTTTGAAAATAAATCATTTTAACTAATTTATTTATTTTACTCATGAACAATTAAATTTTTGAATTTATTTAATGTTAATTATTCTTCTAGTTCCACCTCTATGATATTAAACATGCCCTAAGTGTTAGAATGTACGAGTGCATACAAGGGGAATATAAGCTGACATTCAATGGTTGCACTACAATTTATAAAGCATGGCCTAATTAGGTTTAAATTTCAAGCCATAATCATTAATATTGTCAACTTACCACTAGATCATATGTTGAACACTTGATTTTTTATGTCAAATGACTTTATATCTAACTTCTAGTTTTTTTTTACATGGATACCAACATTGTAAAAATGCCTATGAGAAACAAATGTGATTTGGAGCATATCAAAGAAATTGTAGTGGAAGTTGGAAATAGCCTTACAAAAGCAAAGGGTGTTTTTATAATTAACACCTCTACCTTAGATAATGCAAACGTTAGTTTGCATGGTTGGAGAGATTTATGATTGTAGCTGGAAAGGTTTACAACAATGTGAGTAGGAAAGTGCTAAATTTTGACTGCTATAAATATGATTTGTCCTTAAACACGAGGGTTAAATTTATTGATGGAGACAATGCTTCCAAGTCAAATTATTCACTGAAGGATTTGATCAACACAAATCCACAAAGCCTTCAAATACCTGCATGCAAAAACCTGTCACAGAAGAAAAAGACAAGAGGAGGCAAAGGGTTTTGCTCTGAAAAATGTGCTAATGTATTTTCAGAAATGAAAAAGATGATCAAATACAAAGGAGATCAATCCTTATTAAAGGAGATCAAAACCCGAAAAAGGGTAACCTAAAAAGGAAAATCTATTTAATAATTACTAAATAATTATTAAATAGAGATGCAAAAGGTGCATAAAGTAAAATCTTAAGAAGGGAGTAAAGTGAATTTAATAAATGAAATTAAATCAACGCTTTACTCTAACACCCCCCCTTAAGATGAGCAACAATGCAGCTACAAACAATGCAAAAGGAGCAAGGAAACTACAAAGCAAACTTGGGTCCCGGCAACAAGGCCTGATGAGGTACCCAATAACAACTAAATCTCTATGAAATGGAGAAATAGAGAAAACCCAGTGGGAAAAACTCTACTCCAAAAAGAGATAACAGTAAAAAAGAAGGAAGGAAGGACTCATCACTGAGACCCCCCAAGGACAACTTCCTTTACCCCAAGCATAGAACGCAGCTGAAGATACCACGGGGATGCAAAAGGTTTAGTGAAGATGTCTGCAACCTGCTCAGCAGTAGGAATGTACTCCAAGCTCAAGGCACCATCCTGAATGAGATGCCTGATGAAGTGCATGTGAAGCTCAATGTGCTTGGTATGCTGATGCTCAATAGGGTTGCATGAAATGTGTATAGCACTCTGACTATCACACCATAGAAAGGTGGGACTATCAGGAGGAAATCCAAACTCTGTCATCAACTGTCGAAGCCACAAAACCTCTTGACTAGCTAATACAACTACCCTGTATTCTGTCTCTGTAGATGATAATGCTTGAGCATGCTGCTTTTTGCAAGACCATGTGATAGGACCAGAACCAAGACAAAAGACAAAACCAGAAGTAGACTTGTGATCATCAATGTCACTAGTCCAATCTGAATCTATGAAACCAACAATGTGAGGATCCCTTGATGTGTAGTGAATGCCATAACATGTTGTACCTCTAATATACCTTAAGATACATTTGGATGCTTGCCAATGACTCTCGTGAGGATCATGGGAGAATCGAGAGACAAGTCCAACCGCAACGAAAATATTAGGACGTGTGTGTGTTAGGTACAACAAACTACCCACAAGCTGTCTGTATAGAATGGAATTCACTGAAAGAGTAGAGCAAGTGGTAGATAAAACAACACCTGACTAAAAAGGTGTAGGGGCAGGCTTGCAATCAACCATGCCAAATCTCTAAAACATATCACGAGCATACTTCTGCTAGAGTATGGCTATCTCGTCTAAAGACTGAACAACCTATAGGCCCAAAAAATAGTGTAGAAGGCCAAGATCTATCATCTCAAACTGCTCTCTCAATGCTTGTTGAACACTTTGTATCATGGAGACTAAGCTTCCTATGATGATGAGGTCATCAACATAAAGCACGAGTATCAATAAGTCAACCCCATGACGCTGAATGTAAACTGTAGGATTAGAATGACATTGTGTGAAGTGGGAAACAAGCAAGAAGGAATCCATTTTCTCATACCAAGCCCTAGGGGCCTGTTTGAGACCATATAAAGACCTCCGAAGCTGGCATACCAAGGAAGAGTCTTGCACAAAACCATGAGGCTGCTCCATATAGATCTCCTCATGTAGGTCTCCATGCAAAAAGGCACTCTTCACATCCATCTGAAAAACTGTCCATCCCTGTGAAGTTGCTAGAGAGAGTACAAGGCGAATAGAGTTCATCTTGGCAACAGGGGCAAAGGTTTCAGAGTAATCAATACCCTCAACCTATGTGAAACCCTTTGCAACAAGACGTGCCTTGTACCTAGCAATAGAACCATCTGCAACATACTTGGTATGGTACACCCAACGGCACTAAACCAACTTTCTTCCTTTCAGAAGAGGACACAAATCCCATGTGTGGTTCTTCATCAAAGAAGAATACTCCTCATCCATTTCCCTATCCCACTCTGAGTGTCCTGTCGCCTGTGAAATTTTTTGAGGATCGTCAGAAATGACATGACTCAAAAGGCCACTACCTGCAGTTTGAGAATGAGTACGACGAACATCTGTAGGATCACCTGCCAGAGGTCCAACTGCATCAACAGTATCACGAGCCCACTTGGGCACTCGGGGAACATATGGTGGAGGAGGCAAAGGGGATCAATCTCAAGATCTTCCTTAGAGGAGGCATAATCCTGTAGAGGAGTAGATGAAGTACTGGGTAGTGGAGAAGTAGCTGAAGATGGAGGATCCATAGAAGGATAACGCTCATCAAACTGAACATCTCGCTGAAACAAGACATCTCTAGAATCAGGATCAAACAACCTGTACGCTTTCAGATCCTCACAGTAGCCAACAAAAATGAGTGGTCAACTCTTCTTCTCCATGGCTTTCCACTGAGCATCTGGAATAAATGCCCAAGCCTCACTACCAAAAATGCAGAAAGTAGAAACATCAGGCTTGATATGAGTCCAAGCCTCCTCAGGAGTCATGTGTCGCAATGCCTTATGAGGCATCTGATTCTGAATATAGTTGGCACAATTGATAGCCTCAGCCCAAAATGAAGAACTCATAGCACGAGACTGTATCATACAATTGGCCATCTCCTGTAATGTCCTATTTTTTCTCTCAGCAACCCCATTTTGCTGAGGTGTATGGGGAACATAGAATTGATGCTTTAAACCATGCTTATTGCAAAAATCTCTAAAAGACTGATTCACATATTCCTCCCCATTGTCAGTGCAGATACGCTTGACGAAAAGACCAGACTGCTTCTCCACAAAGGTCTTAAAGATTCAAAATGAATCAAAGACATCAGACTTGTACTTCAAAACATACACCCATGTGCATCTGGATAAGTCATCAATGAAGGTGAGCACATATCGAGCACCTAAAAAAGATGGAGTGGGAAATGACATAAGATCACTATGTATCAACTCCAATGGTGCTTTAGCACATGTGGATCGACTTGTTGGAAAAGGATCTCTATGATGTTTGCCAAGTGCACAACCGTGACACACACTGTCAGTACAAGAGATCTGAGGTAATCCAATCACTAGCTCTTGTGTACTCATCTGCTGTAAGTATCTGTAGTTGACATGGCCAAAACACTCATGCCAAAGTTTGCTCATTGTGTTTGCATGAGCAATGAGAGAAACAACTATAGAATCAGAGCTCTTAAAGCCATTGAACTAATATAAGTGAGACTGAAGATCAACACTCCTTGTAGCAATAACCAAATCAGGATCATGGAGGTCTCAAATAACCACATCATGTGGTGAGAACTCAACTGTCTTTCTAGAGCCTGAATGACAAATCTGAAAGACAGACAGGAGGTTCGTAGAAATGGCTGGAACCAAGAGAACATCCTATAGTGAACCACCCTCTAAAGAGATAGTTCATGAACCTGTGACTGAAAGCTAAGAAGAGTCACCAACTACAATCTGTGTAGTAACACTTTGAGCAAGTGAGGTAACCAAATCAGGTGAGTGTGTCATATGATGGGAAGCTCCAGAATTAAGAATCCAAGAAGCTGGAGAAGACAATGCACGTGCAGAAAGAGCATGTCCTTTCCCTGTAGGTGGAGGTGGAGGCTTCAGAGAAGCAATACTAGACTGCTGCATAGCCTCCTCTAATGCCTCAAGACGTTTCCAACACCTAGAAACTATATGTCCTTCCTTGCCACAAAAACTACAAGGTTCACTTGTATACTTCTTAGTCTTGGAGGAAGACTCACCAGACTTAGAAGTATTACCTTTCTGAGAGGGTTTCCAAGCATTTGATTTGGGAGGAGGCTTGGAGGAACTCTCACTGCCTATTGAATCTGTCTTATGCTTCGGTTTTGGCTTCGACTTTCCTGTAGATGTTTGACCTACCAATGCCTTTGTCTTAGAACCAGTCATAGTATCCAATTGTGTGAGTTTTGATTGCTCTCTAGTCAAGCGATCATAAAAAACCTGAAAAGAAGGC
Organism: Cupressus sempervirens; assembly: GCA_028749045.1. NCBI lineage: Eukaryota > Viridiplantae > Streptophyta > Pinopsida > Cupressales > Cupressaceae > Cupressus > Cupressus sempervirens. The sequence continues at coordinate 141,856,870 of CM053788.1, read as the reverse complement.
ATAACAAATCGATTCCCCAAAGCATCTTTGGTGGAATAGAATGTGGAAGCAAATATCTGAAAATTCCCTCAAAGCTTTGAGAGAATCAAATAGATGCACTCAATATTAGTCTTCGTCTTTCCACAACTCTACAACAAGGATCTCTATTGAGTAAACTTCATCAAGAAGTCATCAATAGTCGAAAAGGAATCCGATGCAAGTGTTGTAAGCTCTGTCTCTATCTGAAGTGCCATGAACTCATTCACAGTACCAAACAAGCCTTCAAGCTTGGTCCACATAGCCAAAGGAGTATTACACCCATCCAAATGAAACTATAAACTATCTGATACTTGTAATGTAATCAATCCGATTGCCTCATCCATTTTGTTTCGATGCTGCATGACCTCAAAAGGCCTCTAAAGAACAGGCTGAACGACATCTAAACATGACCACAACCCTTTTGACTGGAGAAGCCGAGTCACTGAGGTCTTCCAAGTGTGATAATTATGAGGGGTCAGTAGTTCTAGAGAAGAAGTGGTCTCGACCATTGTTTTAGAAAGGGTTTTGTTTTGTTTTCTGATATACTCATATAATAACATAAAATAATATAAAAACGCCCCCACAATGCAATAAGCTAAACCCCAACTTACAAATAGATTGTGTAAATGAAATAAGAGCAAAAAAAGCTTCAGATATGAATAAAAAATACTTGGTACCAAATACTGGTGAAAAGATTAAGAATCTGGAAAGTGCTCGAAAAGAGCTTTCCGGTGCTTTTTTCGGATCGAAAAATGGAGCTATAATGAAGAGGTTATGCCCCCCGAAAGATAGAAGTCATCAATAGACTTCAAACGCCAAAACAGGTATCAATCTGGAAAAAAAATCCAAAAATTCCTTCTCCATCATCTCCATCTCAGAATAAGCTTTCCGACCCTTTTTTCGGAATTGAAAAAGACCCCCGTATGCAAGAGTTATTGCAAAAAAACTGATAGGGCCCCCATAAGCTTGAAAAAAAAAATAATAAAAAAGAAAACTTTTTTTTAAAAAAAAGCCGCCACCGATGAGCGGTGGCGGAGTTGTGACCTGGCGGCTCTACACGGTGGTGGAGCGGAGTGTGGCCTGGGTGGAGGAGCAACGAGGGGGCCGTAGGCAAGCGGAGGTGAGGCCGAGGCGGCGCTGCGGCCGTAAGCGGGCGGCGGCTTGTAAAAAAAATGCTGATGCCGGTAGTGGGCCGAAAAAGGGTTTTCTGATGTCGGGAAAGGGCCTGCGGGCTGGCAAACTCTTTTTTTTTGTGCCTTCTTTTATTTTTTTGATAAAAAAATTATCTTGAAATGCATGCAAAGGCCGTACAGCCCTGCTGGGCAATTTTTTTTTTGCCTTACAGATCAACGTTGTCTAAATCAGACAAACTTTATATGGAAACATGGGTTTTGACACCTTCTGGATCCATCTGTGACGTCCGTTTGACCTCAACCTGCTCCGAAAATTAGTAACCCACTTGTTTTCTCAAAAGAAACTTGAAAAATTCTAGATCTGTTCTGTCAAACCCTCATTCTCCTTTTTCTCCAAATAACGAACAAGCTGCAGCAAATCTGGCTCTGATACCATGAAGGATTTGATCAACCCAAATCCACAAAGCCTTCGAATACCTGCATGCGAAACCCTGTCACAGAAGAAAAAGACAAGAGGAGGCAAAGGGTTTTGCTCTGAAAAATGTGCTAATGTATTTTCAGAAATGAAAAAGATGATCAACTACAAAGGAGATCAATCCTTATAAAAGGAGATCAAAACCCGAAAAAGGGTAACCTAAAAAGGAAAAGCTATTTAATAATTACTAAATAATTATTAAATAGAGATGCAAAAGGTGCATAAAGTAAAATCTTAAGAAGGGAGTAAAGTGAATTTAATAAATGAAATTAAATCAACGTTTTACTCTAACATTCACATCGTTGAATATTTTTCTTATATTTTTTCGTTCCATTTTTGTTGTTAGGTTTCACTTGTTGCTCTTTAGACTTTCAAATTATTAAAAAAGCTTTAGTTCTTACACCTTGTTTGTTGAATCTAATTTATATCTTTGTTATCTGAACAATCAATAGTAGATATTATTTGTAATGATGTTCATATGCATTTTTGGGATGAATGTTGTAATGTTATTGTAATTAGTAGTTTGTGCCCTTTTTGAAGACACACAAATATTATAATACTACTAGAAAAATACTAACACATTTTTTTTATGTTTAGAAAATTTGCACCAATTTTATTTCTTTCTATGTATTGATAATTAAACATGTCTGAAATATTTTATTATTATAACAAAATCTATTATTTGTTTACAATGTTAATGTAAGATTTGCCTAAGAGTTTGAGTTTAAATCCTTGACATTGAATCATAGTGTTTAATGCAAATTTTAATTTTTTTTTGTCATACTCCTTCAAAAGCCATCATATATTTTGGTCTATTTGTGAAGTATAAACATTGAGTAATGAATTTGAGGTTTTTAGTAATCATATACTAATTACATATTTTCATGCCCTTTTTGCACATGTGATATTTGTATGCGTTTGTTGCACGAATAATCATTTGTCATGCATGCTTGTTTCAATCTTTAATATGCGATTGACATGCAAATGAAAGTCTTTCAATTATTTGAGACATGGTTGTATTGTTTTATCAGGGACATTGATGTAAGTCAAACCGTGCACTTAATTGACATTTGCTTCACTTGAATTAAAATATTTCAAATTGGTTGCACCTTAACCAGATAAAAAATATTTAAAATAAAAATAAAAAATTAGATAGATGCATAGTTATTAAAAAAATTCCTTCTAGTATGAAAAAACAGACCATGCCTTTATAACAATTTTGTTGACAAAACATTTTTATATAATAAACCCATATCTACATTCGCCTATTCATAAATCTTCAGTTTGAAAATATGAACAATGTCACAGTCCATGTACCATTACCCATATCCCATGCATGTCTAAATATGTTTAAATAGATAACTTTTCATTTTGTTATTTCAAATAATGTCTTTTTCAAGCAATAAATTTATTTAAAGTTCTTTGAAGAAGTCTAGTTATTTTTAAAAAATGGTATAATCAGTCATATGATAAGATGAATATTCATAAAAAACAAAATTCATGTTTAATATCAAAACAAATAAATTGTTATGCAACTGATTATGTAATATGAACATACATTTAGATTTTACTTATAATTTTCGATGGTGTATCTATTGACCCTCTTCTAATGCAAGTGCTAATATATTTATTTTCCTTAACCTTAAGAACAAACAGATGCATTAACATCTCCTCCTCCTTTAGTCATGATGGGGAAACCCTCCTTCTTGCTACATACAACCCCTAACACAACCACCAATACCCCAACAACAACTATCTACACTATTAGATCATCCCCTACCAAACCATATTTGCTAATAAAATAGTGATTGCTTCATATTTAATATAGACAAGTATTTCCCCCCACTCTATTAACATTATAAGACACAAATTAAACTAATCAAAATATATTTGTATAACAAAATCAAATTTATTTATCCACACAAATTAAAAAAATTAGTAATCTTGAATTTCAACTAGTGTTAGAATCCTAAGTAAATTTCTCGATGTATAGAGAAGCACATATTTATTAATTAATAAAGCAAGTATACAAAATAACAAAAATAAGAATAATGTGACATTGGTCAATGCCATCACATGTGATGAAACCTATGCTTAATCCTTACGTCAACTTCATGCAACACATTAAATTAATTTTGACAATCTTATCTATACAAAAACAAATATTAATATAAACATTAGATAAATAGTCAAATGCTATCACATGCTATGATACCCACTTTTAATCCCTTGGTCAACTTCTTACACTCCAATAAGCTTATTTTCACATTTTAGGATGAAATTATAATATATAAACTTTTCCAAAAATTAAATTATGAAATTTGCTTGTCAACATCATTGAAGTAGCTTCCAATGAAAATGGTTGCTTTTCAAATGTAATGCCGCCCCTATAATCCAATTTAGTGGCTAGTGGTTTGATCCAAAACAACTTATGGTCGTTTTCATTCTACATAAGCTATGCTTCTTTCTTCACATGTTAAGGGTCATTACATCCATTTCAACGTTTTAGGTAATTATAAAACAATTAAAAGTCATTTTCATGTGACACAAGTTTTAAAATCAAGGGAGATTAATTGGAATGATATAGTATCTATGATAATAAAAACAATTTAAAGAAATATGATTTATCATAAATGAAGACAAGTGGTATAAATTTTATAATATTATAAAATAAAAATATTATAATATAAAAACTATGTTCTATTTAAATATAATAATTTTTATTTTTTATTTTTATGAATGTATATATTTTTCGATTTGAATTTGAGAAGTTCAGAATTTATCATCGTGTTGTAGGCTCTTGTCTATTACAAATATTATTATTTATTATCTATATAAAAATTCAATATGTATGATACATATATTTGATAAATTTAAAAAATAATTATAATTAAAGTGACTAAACATTTTAATCAATTATATGAAATGAAATAGAAGATTTAATGACATCCACAAGATACAAATCTAACGAATAAAAGACAAAAAGATAAAAAGAAAAAAAACACCACAAAAGTTCAAAGTCAATAAAATTAAAGAAAATAAAACACTTTTTTTTTAAAGTTACAAAAAAGATAAATATAAACAAAAAGATAAAAAAAAAAAAAACACCACAAAAGTTCAAAGTCAATAAAATTAAAGAAAATAAAACACTTTTTTTTAAAGTTACAAAAAAGATAAATATAAATTCATAACCCGACAATTAATTATCCATAAATTTATTTCATTAATATTTCTTCTCTAACATTTTATATTTTTACACAATTCACATACACTCTTTGATTCTTTATTCTGAAATTGATTAAATAAAAAAACATGAGAAACTTTCACAATTTAAAAATCAAACAAAATAATAAAATAAAATGAATAGCTTTACCATTAGAGCGAAACTTAGGCATTCCTTTGGCAGAGATTAGATTAAGAAATGTAAAAAATGCACAACATTTCTCAGCTACCTATAGAGGAAAGCCCATATCCCCCGGTATTTTATTTATCTTGATTATAGTGCCTCAACCTGGCAGGAATGGACCCGAACTCCTCTCTCTTGGATGCATTGCATACGCATGTGTGCCATTATTCCATTTAAACACCAGCCCAAGTACAGCAAGATGTGTGTTGTGGGCAGTGATAATCAAGACGGATTAAAAAAGAGATAATTAGGTGGTAAAAGAACCAGATTGAATGAGGTCGTCTTGGTAGCTGGATCGGTTGGATAGGCACACCCATTTGCCCATTCTTTCCCACTTTTCGGTGCGTAAAAAAAATTGTTATGGGTTTTTGGGTCTAATTTTATTTTGCTTATTGCTTCTCTTCCTCTTCCTCTTTCTCTTCCCCTTTCTTGTTCTTTTCAACTCCCAAAAGTGAACGATTCGGTTTCCATATGACCTGATGGGTTTGTAGATTGGCAGATCAAAGGGCTAGAAAGGTTTGTATGGTCAGGCATTTGTAGAGGAAATGAGGGATGCTTGGTGGTGTAATGAATCTAGTAAGTGCTTGTTGGAGGCCCATAGAGAAGTATGTTCAGACCAGTGCAGATGTTATGGAGGAAGTCCAGGAAGGCTTGCTTTGGTTTAAGGACATAGGGCATCATGTAGCAGGGGAATTCTCAATGGCTGTTGCTCAGGCCAATAATCTTGTGGAAGATCAGTGCCAGGTAGAGTCAACAGGCCCACCCCTGGCTGGCATATTTATTGGTGTCTATGATGGCCATGGAGGTTCAGAGGCAGCTCGCTTTATCAATGATAATCTCTATCGCCATTTCCAGAGTATGTGTACTTGTTGTCTTTCCTCTTTTTAATTTTGTTGTCTTGACTATATGAAGTTTATTTTGTGTGTGCATTGATTGGGCATAATATTTTATGGGAGTTATTCAAAAATTGATTTAGTTGTACCCTTTTTTTTGGTGTTGGGTATGCAGGGTCTTTTCAGTATGACAAATTTTATGGTTGGTGTTTCTATATTGATTTATTGATATCATATTATTTTTTTGATGTTTTTATGTTGATTTCAATATGACAAATAACATGGCAGGGTCTGGATTTTGATCCGACAGTCAAATTTATTTTATAATTTGTGTGCGTTGATTTGGTTGTTAATTTGTTGCTTGGTGAATATACCTTGGGGGTTAAGCTTTGTCGTAAATGCCTTAGACTTTAGGGTATCTCCCGTGTAAAAGTTTTCTGGAATTTACCATGTTCATCACATTTGACATATTCATTGTGCATCCGTGATTTGGGTTTAGAAAATTATGTATTGGTGGTGTATATGTAATTTGGGTATTTTATATTTTTTTATGTTGGGTTTGCATGACATTGATTTGGGTATTTCAAATTGCATCATGGGCTTGTGTGAAGTATTTCTGAATGCCCAGCTTATTGCTGGGAAATGGTTTCGGTATATCAGATTTTTTTCAGGGTTTGTCATTACTGATTTCACTATCCATGTTCTTTTATGTCTACCAAATGTACTGGTATAAAGAAGATGGTACAAACTGATGTGTATATTCTAGGTGTGGATTTTATACACATCTTCATATACATATGAGACAAAATGACATGGTGTTAAACATCCTTTAGGCAAAAATAATCTTTATAATTTAGCTACTTTGTGTTTTTTTACTTGAATGATTGTTTTGAGATGAAATATCATAAATTTTGTCTGTTTGTCTTAACGTTTCATGTCTTAGGTTATAACTGCAAATATCTATGTAGTTGTGTTAATATCATAATTTTATGGCTAGTTATAAAGAAATGGTTTTCTCTACTATTTTTGCTTCACAAATGTTCAACAATTCATTTGGTTTTATATGATTTTTTGTATCTATCTGTTTTTTGAGTACTGATTTCAGTGGTTGATGTCAAGTTTCTATTCATTTCTGGTAATAGATGCTCATAACCTGATACAAAATTCAACTGTACAAATATGCTTTCTTTCCTGCGAAGATACGAATTAATGTGTGTACATTTATTTTCATATACAATGTTATGCATACATTAGCAGGAAGAATAAACATATGGATGTATTGGAAATTTGCCCACACACTCATAAAACTCATACATGAATGGTAAACAGTTTCTGTAGCCTTCAAAATGGTTAGCACAAGTGTGAGAATCCATGCCATTTGAAGTTCATGTGTTTTTCTGATTTTCTCTATTCGCTCACAGATCATTATATTTATTTAGTAAATGCATCAATCTCATGTGTATTTGAGAACAGTGGTATATATATGTGAATCGTGAACTTTTGGATTGTGTATGCAAATTGGCATCTATACATATATGATATATGTGGGCTCTTTCAGCGTTTTCTTGTATTATTGAAAATTGAGTTGTTGAAAGACAATCCAAACCAGTGATTTTTAGGTGCAACACCAGTATTTAATAAAAAAATAAGTTCTTAATTAGAGGAGTTGATGATAACGGTATGTAAGTGGCTAGAGGACATTTTGAAAATATTTTTATCTCAATGATTTGTGATTAAACAATCTATGCTTGTTTCCTGAATTACATCCTGACATGAATGCTCCAGATTAAACAATCTAAGCTTGTTTCCTGAATTACATCCTGACATGAATGCTCCAGATTTATGTCTCTCCTTTCACCAGTATAAATCTTTCAATGGGATTTTATTGCAAGGGGTATAATGTAAGAATAGTATTATTTTTTTGTCACCAATGATAATTATCTTAATTTGATTCACTAATACATGGTCCTTTTACTCACTTTTCAGGGGGGATGTGCCTGCATCCCCAGTTTTTTTGTCTGTAAGACAGCAGGGACATATCGCCGCTGTGTCCATTCTCTGGGTAGATTGGGAGTGCATCTTCTTTTCTTTTATGTAAGGAAAACAGGCCAGTTTTTCAAAATTACAGAGAAAAAGAGGGTGGGGCTTTAGAAACCCCCTCATACCAATATTGAAACCTTAGGCACACCTTATGTGTAACCCACCCATCCATTTGCATTGTCACTGATAAGTACCAACTCACTGTTGCTAGTGTAGCGGTGAACTTGAGGTGGAAGGAAAGACAAGCGAAGGATTATGTATAGTTTATGACTTAGTTGCCGATTTGCTACTGGCTCTGGTTTTGGAGCCGGATGCGTGTGGGAGTGGATCTGGAGGTGGGCATCTGCCGGATCCGCCTCCCAGGCAACCGGATGTGTGGGGATGTCTTCCAAAGGCATCCACGTGCATCCGGATACTTGGGGGTGGCTTATGGCAAGCACCCACTAGGCTTTCGGGCTAATCTGGACACCTCTACGTGCCCAGGCCCAGAAAAAATATTGTTATGACTTTTCTCCACTTAAATTGTATTTTAACCTGTGCAAATAAAAATATTCAGTTATTTGAATTTCAATTTGAATATGTATTGGTGAAGTATCATACTATCAGATGTTTTAATTTTGTACGTTTCTTTCATTTCTTTGCATATACTGTTATATATATAGACATCTGCATCCCTCTAAAAAAATTTGTGCTTCCGATTCTTGCATCTGCATCCCACCCAATTCGATAACTAAGGTTTATGATTAGCTCCCCTTGAGTATTCACGTTGCTCACACGAATGAGCTTGTATGTATAATACATGATTGGCTCCCCTTGAATATTCATGTTGCTCAGACAATTGAAATTTGTGGCACAAAGGCATAAAGTTTAAAACACTCCCTGCTTGATGCCAAATATGACAATTTCTACAGAATCTTCAAGTGGTCGCAAAGGCATCTCAGGAACATCAACAGTTTGCTTGATATGTATCAATGCTCTGTAATCAATGAACCATTGGGATATAATTTCCATTCACTCTTACTAACATGGTGATCTAAACATGGAAACTGGGTGATTCTATGTTCATCAATAAAACAACATTAGGGACTACTGTAGTTAGTAACTATACATTCTTCCATCTTCTTGTCTTTTCATTACAAACATGCTATGTCTTTTTGTAGCCTGATATTTATTGATCCATTTTTATTAACACATAATATTTGAGAAACATTAACGCTCATAAATTTTAGTTTTCCTATATATATGTATAAAATAGCTTCTGTTTGTCATCCCCGAAATGCATCTTGGCCTTTGTATTACGGACAAGCTGTAGAACTTAGTTTTGCCTAAGTTACCGAATTGGGATCGGGAACGGGTACGGGTACGGGGGTACGTGGGTAGGAAACAGTGGTATTGCAGAATTTTTGTAGGGGGCTGGGAAAGTTTTTGGTGTGTTCATACATTCATATATATATATATATAGAGAGAGAGAGAGAGAGAGAGAGAGAGAGAGAGAGAGAGAGAGAGAGATGGCATATACCTAGATATTTTAAACAAAACCATTACAAATATCAAATTTTGAAGATAAGTTCAGATTTTGCTAACGTGTAGTTTAGGTTTTTAAAATATCTAAAAGATCAAACTAGAATCACTCAACATTTGGCATTTAAAAATACAAATTCCAGATATGTACCCACAGGAGATTCGTTTCAGAATTTTATGGTTTGTTTTGTACTTGGAAACACCCAGAAAAGAAATATCAGTCGTATATGGAATATGGTAGCCCTGGACCCATAAATTGGACTTTTGACTTTGGATATAGAAGGCCATGCTTTCTTATTGGTCACTGCCATGGTTATTTGAGTCAAGCTTACTGTCATCCCCAAATTCCTTTGCTTTTTCTTCTGCTCAGAGATTAAGATGCGTAGTTTTCATAATCTATTCTTTGAGAAGAAAAGAGATTGGCTAGAAATCTGTCACTTGTGAGTTCAATTTACGGTACTTACAAGTGGTGAAGTGTTTGATATCATGCACCCATCTCTGTACACAGTAGATTTGAGTTTTACTTCATGCAGAGGCTATAATCCCATGCTGACTGTCTTTTCCTCTTCTGTTCCAATCCAATACTTAAAAGTTCAACACATTGCAGTAAAAGAGTTATAATGCTTCTGTTATATACTTGTCATTGGGTGAAATTGATTGTTAGCATCTACTGATTGAAAATATGTAGTTCTACATCTCATGGATAAAAAGCCAATGCAGGCATGCCAACTAAGGAGGGGCTGTGTTTTCACAGAATTTGCATTGGAGCAACAGGGAATATCAGCTGATGTAATACGGAAAGCCTTTATAGCAACTGAAGAAGCTTTTTTGTCTGTCGTGTCAAATGCCTGGCCTGCAACACCACAACTTGCATCAGTTGGATCATGCTGTTTGGTTGGTGTAATTCATGAGAGAACTCTTTATGTGGCCAACCTGGGAGACTCACGTGTTGTAATGGGACGATTCATAAGGTCTACTGGAGCAATAGCTGCTGTGCAATTATCAACAGAACACAATGCTAGTGTTGAAGCTGTTAGACAAGAGCTTTGTTCTTTACATCCGGATGACCCACAAATTGTGGTTCTTAAACATGGAGTGTGGCGTGTAAAAGGCATAATTCAGGTATATTATTAAATACAAATTGTCTCCCTTTTCAAAGGTTTTATTTTGTGCAAATAAGCAGTCTCTTCAATTCTAATCAGAACTATGTAGTAGTCCTGATTGTCAAATGCAATACACAAATTTAAGTATTCTGGTAATTGCACTGTTCAAATGCCTTATGAACTCGGATTGTTCAATAAATATGATTAATGTAGAGTTCTTAGCTTTGGTGTAATTTGACAATTTTCATTGTGTTCTTTAGTTAACTAATCTTGAATCACATGGTTTTGAGTAAGTTTTGCCACCTTGTATCTTTGAACTAGGGGATTTTTTTATTGACGTGGCCTCCTTTTTATCTTAGCATGTGAGAGTTGTCAATTAATATTCAGACAAATAAAGGAAGTCAAACCAGGTATATAATTTTAATGAACCTCCTTTTAGTAGCTTTTGACATTTTAGTATTGATCTTATACAAAGTTCTGAAATCTGCATAGGCTGTAGGAGATTATATTTTTGGCTTTAACACATTTTTAATTGTATGTTCCATTTTTTGAAAAAAATGTTAAAGTTCCTTTTGTTTTATAATGACAAACACATTTAGTCTTAAGCAAATGATTTTTAGATATGATTATTCTGTCAGCAGTTTAGTGTAAACTTCTTGCTATGTTAATGTTTCTCACTGCCCATGCATCAGTACCGCCTCTGGGAGATTACATGGATTCTGACAATTTCACAGAGTACAAGAATAATTATGGGATTTTGGCATTAATTTTCTTGAACACCCTTTATAAGTTTATAGTATATAATTTTTTTAAATTTTTTTAAAAAGGAGTGAATTTTTTATTAAATCAATCAAAGAACAAAGCAGTTCAGAAGAACAAAACAGATGGCCAAACGCCAAAACAACATTCAATTATTCCTTGAACCACCTAGATACTCTCTCATATCTTCCATAAGAAGATCTTCCAGCAAACCCGAGTATTCAAAAGACAACTGATACAAATCTTTGACATTCCATGTCTCCATGTGCTCAGAAGCCCATTTAGCTAAACAGTTAGCAACCCTGTTCCATTCCCGAAGGATATGAAAAAGGTAACTCCATCTAAAGATCTGCTAAGCTTGATAATCTGGTTACACCAGTTAATTGGTAGTTCTTATCCCATGTCTCTTGTTGATTCAACATATCGATAACATCCTGTGAATCAGATTCACAAATTGTCTTCCACCATCCCAAGGCACCCCAAAACGCAGAGAATAGCTAGGTCCTTTATAAAATTATTAGTGTGGTGATTCATACATAGAAAAGAAAAATTGAACCACTCTAGAAGAATCTCTACCATCTCCTCCAATCCCCAGTATGTTCAGGGTTGCCTTTTTGGAGAAACTGTCTGTGTTAATCTTCAAAATGGCATCAGGGTGAGGCTTCCAACAACCATCTCATAGAACTGTGTTTGTACCATGATGAACCATAGAAGATGGAGGTTGCTGAGTGACACCTTTCGAACCGAGCCTTTGAATGATAGGCAAATCCTTTCTACTCCTCTAGATAAATGGCATTTAGCTAAGAGAGTCTCCTGCAGCCCGCTAATAATTCACATCCATAATTGATAGACAAATCGTTTTCTTATCTTGAAAAATCCTTCTGTTCCTCTCCAGCCAAATTTGCCACAACATAGAAGTAGGGCCAATATTCCAAGCAGTTTGCCAAAAGAGGCATGACTAGGATGGGGTCCCAACTGGTCCTTTGAACTCCACCAAGGAAGACGGATGAGAACAAGTCTTGTTCCAAATCCTCCACCAACAATGCCAAACTTCTTTTGAATAAGGACATAAGAAGAAAATATGTGAGGATGTTTCATTGCTACCCTTGCACAGTTGACACATCGAGTGGCCATGAAATCCCTGTTTACGTAAGTTTTCTCAAGTGAGGCATCTGTTCTGGACCACCAGCCACATAAAAAAAAAAATACATATAGGCCAGGAAAAGTTATTCTAAACCTATTTCCACCAGGGAATACCAATATCCCCGATAAGTTGTTTGACTAATTCTTGGTATCTTGAAGCAACAGAGAATTTACCTTTTGGATTAGGACCCCAAGCCCGCTTGTCCCTCTCCTCTAAAGAACTACAAACCCTCTGAGCAAGGATCTTTGCAAGTAGCTTGTGATCTTCCTCATAGCCCCTAGGAGGTCATTCATGTGGCTTTTTCCAGCTGAAAACATTAACGTATCCTAGACCTTGAGAGCCATTATAGTCCTCCACCTTTGCCCATCTAGCCTCAAAGATCTACAGAGAGCGATCAGTCTAAAAAGATTGAAAGAATTAGCTCCTCCCTTTTTGGAATAAGGTCCAGGAAAGTGGCATTCATGGCTTTCAACATCTGCTTATTTCTTTGAAAACTCATCACCATCTCCAAAAGATCTGTTTTGACTATATCCCAAAAGTCTTGATAGAGCTCAATAGGAAAACCATCATGTTTAGTATCTTTACCTTTCTTCATTTGGAAGACTATCCTTTCTAGTTCCTCTAAAGTAATGGGCTTGATGATAATCATTCATTTCATTAGTAACCAAAGAAGGAATGTGGTCTAAAATTAGATTCTCCTCTGTAGCCACAGGATTGTCTTCAAAAAGATTTGAATAGTATTCCACAGTCTCCCTTGAAATCAGGCTGAAAGAAGACAAAGTGTGCGCTTCCGAGAACTTAAGAGAAGTGATGAAGTTACCTTGCCTCCTATCCTTAATTGAGTTATGAAAAAAGGAAGTGTTCTTGTCTCCCTTCTGTAACCAGTCAATGTGGGATTTCTGTTTCCAAAACAATTCTTCCTGTAGCTTCCATTCGTCAAGATCCTTGACAGCTTCAGCCTCCAACTGAAAGTACTTCTCAGTCAACCCTTGATCTCCAATTTTATGAGTGACAGCATTTAAGCTAGACTTAACAGCAACCTTGGTATTGAAGACATTACCAAAATTTTGTTTGCTCCAGTTCTTTAACATGTAACTTCACAAATTGGAGCCTCTTGGAAAAGGAGAACATTGCTGTACCAAAAGCCAGCTTGCCTCTAACCCCCTGATTAACAATATGCATTTGGAGAGAAGAGTCACAAAGCCATACAAGCTGAAATTTGAAGGGGGGATTTTTGGTGGTTTTGAAAGAGATAGCTAAAAGTTTGATTTGCTAGTGGTTAGAACCTTTCCAATCAAGAATTTCAGAGCTGTTATTTCAACTGTCTCCCACCCAAGAAATCTATCTAGCTTTTCCAATATAGCATCTTTGCCCCACCTTTTTTTATTCCAAGTAAAAATACCATTGGAATGCTTAATATCAATCAGGTTCAAAAGATCTATATCATATCAGAGGAGACTAGAAGAATGGGCCAATCTACTAGCTCCACCTTGTTTTTCAGTCAGATTAGTGATGACATTTAAATTCCCCCAAGAATCCAAGGTAGGGGGCCAAAGACCTAACCATTCTGATATGCTGCTAGAGATTAACATTGCCAGAAAAGTCTTTTGGAGCATAAACCTTAGAGAAAAGGATGACTTCTCCCTAGTCCAAACTAGTTGCCGCCATGGACAGAGAATGACTGCTAGATGCCCACTACTTAGGGACAACTTTGCATGGCTCCCATAAACATGCCACACTATTAGAGTTGCCTTGGGGTCCGATGCACTGACACTGTTGTCAACCCCAAATCTTAGAAGCCAAATTGAACATTCCTACAACTTAGTTTTCTGAATGTAAACGACATCAGAATGAAATCAAATCAATTCCTGAATAACCTTTTGTCTAGGGATTCTATTCAACCCCCTTACATTTCATGCGAGCACAATCATCTTTGAGACAATGAGAAGTGAGCATCAAATAGTCTTGACTGCCCTAGACTCAACCAAAGTCTCACCCTTCTTTTTCACTTTCTCCCGATCTTTCTTCCCACTTTACGAGGTCTTTTAGGAGTACTCTTCTCAAGCATTTTCTGTTGCACTCCTATAGCTAAGGAAGCGCCTATACTTTTTCCAGCATCTTGCAATTCCTTTTCAGCTCCAGTCAAAGAGTTACCTAAACTTGCACCCTCCTTTACCATATCGCTTTCTGGCAGTTTCGAAGCACCTGGCAAGATCATGGTGATATATGTATCCAGATGTGAATTTGTACCTGAAACCTAGGATTCGTGAGGTAGAATGTACTCTTGCTCCCCACCAGTATGATCTGTAGTCGAAGGATCTTGGCCTGTGGGAAGTCCAACAAGAGCATCATCAAATTGATCCAGTTTTTTTTCAGGCTCAAAGCTATTAGAGATTTCATCAACCTGCTTGTTCTTCACCGTTCTTTTCTACCCTCTTCCTCTGCTGTGAGCTTTGACTTGAACAGACCCTTCATTATCTGCCAATAAAGGAGCTTTCCCCTCGTCCTTAGAAGAGGGCCAAACTGGTCAGCTGATAGATTTTCCAAAGGAAATTGACTTGGGCACATTCTCTATAGATGACCATATTCATGACAAATCCGACAATGGAAAGACAGTTTTGTAGTCTGGAAATGATTTACTTAAATTTATCTCAACGCAAAGACAAGCATAAGTGATCACCTTTTATCCATTGTATGCGTTGAAAGGCCAATCAGTTTGCCAAGCAATAGAGCAACTGAATGGAAAATGTCATGCCTCCAAAATTCAAGTGGAAACCATGGAAGTCTTACCCTGACTTGAATCCAATAAGGTAGCTTCTTTGTGGGGTTGAAACCTACATGGCAGGGTTTAATGAACAAACCCATCTAATTGTAGAAATATGAGCCCCCTTTGCAAGCCTTTTTTGTGTCTGAAATGCAAGAACAAATAACCAGAAAATAACTGTTAGCAGTCAACATCACCTCCACTTCACTTTATGGATTCCAAGTTCATTGAGCCTGTGATTCCATGAAAGGCAATGAAACTTGAATTCTAACAGTCAACATCACCTCCATTTCACTTTATTGTAATGTCCCCGTTTTTCGGAAGAGTTAAATTATTTATAAAGTTATCAATAAAAATATATTACAAGATAACTTTATATTTAATTAACTCAATAAAGTGATATTTTATAAAATCTTTAAATAAAACAATCTTCTAGAGGTTGCTGGAAGAAGCGATGAATAAATAAAAAGGAGGCCGACTTATCGAGAAAAAAATAAATAAATAGGCATTGAGGGCTCATTGCCTATCATCGAGATTTATTATTGAATTTTGTTTATGTGCGTTGTGGAGCCTAGGGTTTCTGCAAGTAGTCACAATAGGCCATTGAGAACGAAAACTCTCAATTGGTACGCAATTTTGAGGGGGTGAGAGATCACCTGAATTATTGCAACCGTGGGAAGGATATTTCAGTCCTTTCACTTGTGCTTAATTGCTGATTTGGAGTTTCAAGTGGAGCTGCACTTTCACCATATCATCTTCAGCAGTCAGTCTCCAGTATCTGATCAATCCAGGTTCTCATTTCAGTTTGTAGTTGTAATAAGTTCTCAATTGTATACAGCCAGTTAGGGTTGTCTGCTGCCAGGTCATAATGTTTCAGTACTAAAAATTGACATATCATTTGTAAAAATATTTGGTTTTCATTGAATGAATACATTGGCACTATAATTTCCTGATTTCAGCAATATACTTTAGCCGTGCATTAAATTTAGGGTTTTGTTTAGTTGCCTATTGGTACGGGTCATTACATTTATGGATTCCAAGTTCGTTGAGCCTGTGATTCCATGAAAGGCAATGAAACTTGAATTCCCATGAATTTTCATGTCAAAGCATGACTATACAGGTAACTAACATCTTCTTCTATAGTCTCTAGTTGAATCACCAAAAGTGGTCTTTGCTTATATCAAGCCAGACACCCATTAATGCTTGGGCTGAAAACCTTCATTATGAAAAGAGCTTTCATTAGCACCTCTGCTATTCTTTCCAGCTGCAGAGATGATATGCAGATTAAGAGAAGAGGATCACCCCACTAAGTAATCTTTGAATGGCAAATCCATCCCCAAAGATCCACCATGAAGGTCCCATGCAAGGCCCTCGAAGTAAAAAGTTAATTATAATAGAATCACCACAAAACACAATTGAAACAAAACCCTCAAAGAACCAACAACACAGCTCAAACCGTAGCAAATTGATGTTTGCAGTTTTGAATATCTTTGTACTCTTGACACCATTGTGAAGAGAAGACCTATTGATGTGAGTTTTATGCCACTACAACATTTAGAATCAATTGCTTAGTATTCCAAATGAAACACTTAATATCCAACTCTTTCATGAATAAGGAGCTCATATGCTATACAACGCATATAGAGTGTGTGATCAAATGAGACAACCCTAAGATTCCTTTTAATCATGAACTTATAACTCAGTTATATGATGTGATATGTTAGGTATCACAAAGGGACTATTTCCAACTAAACAAACTAGAGAGGGAGAGGGTTTAGGAAGATCTAATCTACTCTTAGAACTCAAGACCATGTTTATGATGGGGTGAGCCTCTAACCAGTCCTTGCTTTGTCATGTCGACTAGGCTTAGGAGGGTGCTATCTTCTAAGGATGCGGGAATGATGTTCAATTGTCAATACTCATCCAAATACTCTATGAAGGTGCAATCCAAATGAATATCACCAATTGAAGTTAGATACTTGCAATTAGGTCTAGACAAATCTTGCACTGTTATTTGCAATCACCAAGTACCAAAAGGTATGGACACTAGCTCCACCATTAATCACCATTTGACAACATCTCCCATTCAACTGTTTCTACTCAACATGAATTGAAAATCCTGCTCTACGTGAGGAAATATACAAACCATGCAATACATCAAAATAATATGAGCGATCCACCATGAAGATCAACAGTTAATTTGCAATTACTTTGATATCATAATGGCAACAATTTCTCCAAGTCTCTCTTCTTGCAAATGACTAGGCTCTGCCTTTATAGTTGTTCAATTACAGTGAGTGGCTTTGATCGATTCAAGGACAAGGGCCAAGTTTACACTTATAAAGACCTAGTTTACCTAACCACTACAAGTAGTAAATGTTGGCCAATCACCATTGTACACCACTTTGTGGGCTAATGAGAAAAAATACATTGCTTTGAACGGAAAATAAGAAAATTTGTTAGGTAGAAGCTTATAAAAGAAGGTACCAATCAAACATCCAATGAGGAAATGACACATGAGTTTACAACGAATCTTCTTTTAGAAGATAGTTTCCTTTGACTTTTCCCGTTTTGGCCAATTCGATGAATCTGGCATAATATTATTGAGCTCATCTATGGGGACACTTCACATGATTTGACTGGTTGAAGATGAATGAGTGCCACCTCAACATACTATGATATTTATCCTATAGACATGGTAAATATTTTTTAATGACGAGAAAAATATCCCTTAATAAGTTAATACTCAACATGACTTCAATTGTGATGGCTCATATTCTCAAATTGCTTCATCTTCATGTCTTGATGTCATCTTGAAACTCTTTAATTGAAATCTTCTCACTGACATGCTTATGAACTTGATCTTGTACTTGGAATCTTGATGTCATCATGAGTTCCTGATCTTGATCTGAAATTTGTAAGTGTTTCATGTAGTTTGATCTCTTACTTGAACTTGGATATCTGGAGGAAATTCATATTGAGTTCTACTATCCTTGATTTGTACACTTGATCTTTTCTTGTTTACTACTAGTTCCTCAAATTCCTATATCTTGACTTGTGCCTTGATTTCTATTTTCTTGATCTTGTAAACCTCCATCTTTTGGGCTTGATCATGATGTTGCACTCTGACTTGCCCTTTGTCTTGGAGCAGTCTCGCTTATGTTGCTTATGTTGAACAACACGTAGCCTGCTGTTGCACGAAGCCTTAATTGCTTATTGCTCAACAAGTTAACTTGGATGCATGTGATTGAATGATTAATGAATAGATCTGATTTGGGTTGCATACTTGGTAAAAGTTTGAATTAGATGGATTGCTGATTCACCCCGCCTTCTCAGTAATATTTGGACCTTATATTACTTACAATTGGTATCGGAGCCTTGGTCCTTTAGGTGGTAAGCTTAACAACCTGAGGAAAAGATCCGATGATGAAGGAAGGCCCAAAGTTCTTAAAGGAAAACTACACCATATAGTGGGATCAGATGAAGATCTATCTCAAATGACTGGGGCCACAATTCTGGAGTCATGTTGAAAATAAATATTTTGCACCTGCTGTGACTCTTGATGCAGATGACTTGAAGTAGCAACAAGAGAACATGCAAGCATTGGAAGCCATTGTAAGTACTCTATTTGATACTGAGTATATTGATATTTGTGAACTTGAAGTTGCTTATGAAGTTTGGGAAAAGCTTAAATTAGTCTATGGTGGAGATGTAAATGTGCAAAGAGCTAGGGTAGATAGTTTGAAAGGGAAGTATGATGACATGAAAATGGTAGGAGAGAATGTTGCTTAGTATGGTCACAGGATAAAAGAAGTTGGTGCAATTTGAAGATGGTGGTACCATTGATGAAGAAGATGTGGCAAGTAAAATGTTGAGAACCTTGTTACCTGCTTATGCCATTAGAGTTTCTGCCATTCACGAGTTCAGAACTATTGTTAAAGTCTCCATTGATGGATTAATTGGCAGACTTACGGCTTTTGAATTGAGTCATCAGTAGGAACTTGGATTAGTCTTTGACGATGAAAGATAGCAAGATGAATTTGAAGCCCTGCTTGCAAAGACATTGCCTAGAGATACCGATAAGTATGAAGGCAAATTACCATTGAAATGTTTTTCATGCAAGAAGATAGGACATGTTGCTTCTAGGTGTCCTAATGGTGAGCAAAAGAATAATGTCAGAAGATCTAAAGAAAAGGGAAGGAAGCAATGTTATGTTGCAGTGGATGAAGGTGTAATTGATGAGGAATCAGAGGGTAGTGAAGAAGACGTAGTGTTTGTTGCAGTCAAGGAGAAGACCAGAGAAGGTGAGAAGGCATTAGTCTCACACTTGGACCACAGTGATGATTGGGTCATTGACAGTGGATGCTCATATCACATGACTGGTGACAAAAGTAAATTCATCAAGTTGGAAGAATTTAATGATGTTGTAGTCAGGTTTGGAAACAACTCACCTTGTATAGTAAAAGGTAAAGCTTCTATTTCTTTGAATGAAAAGAGTAATGCTGATGATGCCTATCTTGTAGAAGATTTGAAAATTGAAACATAACTTGGTAAGTGTTGGTCAGTTAAAGGATAAAGAATGTCATCTAGAATTCAAAGGAGGTATGTATAGGATACTAAGAAGCTCAGGAGATTTGATTGCTATTGGGAGACAAACAGAAATAACTTTTTTCATCTGAATAGTACTGTAAACACTAAACAGTTGCTTGGTTGCTACAGTTGAAGATAGTTGGCTGTAGCATAAAAGGTATTGTCATGAATTTTGATAGCTTGGTCAAAGTAAGACAAATGCAGTTAGAGGATTGTCAAGCTAGACAATGTTACGAGGAAGAAATGTCGGTTAAATTAACTAGTTGCACTTTCAGCAGTAAGTCATATTCATCCAAGAATGTATTTCTATTTACTGAATACTGATCTGTGTGGTCGTATGAGGACAAGAAGCTACCATGGTGATAAGTATTTCATGCTGTTCGTTGATGATAGCTCAAGAATGATGTGAGTGACTTTGTTGAGGGATAAATGTGAAGCTTTCTATAAGTTCAAGGTATTCAAGACACTTTTTGAGAAGGAAACTGACAAGAATCTGAAGTGTTTGAGATCTGATAGAGGTGGAGAGTATGCTTCTTGGGAGTTGTTGAATATTGTGATAAGAATTGAAACAAGAGACAAATGTTTTGCTCCAAGGACTCCACAACAAAATGGGCTTGCAGAAAGAAGAAACAAAGCATAGTTGATGCTAATGATGATCCAAGGAGTTGCAGTCAAGATGTATTGGAGAGAAGCCTTCCGTAATGCACTATACACCATGAACAAGGTACAAGTGAAGAAAGGAACCAGTAAGACTCCGCATGAGTTATGTTATGGACATACTCCTAGTGTAAAGCACACAAAGTTTTTGGTAGCAGATGTTACATAAAGAGGGATGAATTCACGGGAAAGTTTGATCCTAGGAGTGATGAAGGCATTTTCTTAGGGCACTCTACCAAAGAAAGGCCTATAAATGTTTCAATAAAAGAACTAACAAGATGATTGAGAGTGCAAATGTGAAGGTAAATGAATTTTCAGAAAAGACCTGATATACCAGATGATTTCAACAAGCAAGAGTGTGAAAATGTTCAAGAGTTTGTCTATATGCAACCAGAGGTGCTGGGAACAATTGGACAAGACAATGATGAAGAAGCAGTTAAACCAGCAGAGGAAGAAGCTCCTAAACTTCAACCTGTAATTCCAAGATATGTGAAGCTGAATTATTCTATAGATTAGATCATAGGGGATAAGAATGCAGGAGTACAAACTAGAAGGGAAATCAGAGAAAGCACTTTTTGATTTCTGAATTTGAGCCTAGAATTGTTAATGAAGCATTAAAGAGTGATGATTGGATTAAGGCTATGAAGGAAGAGCTTGACCAGATTGAGAAGAATGATACATGGACATTATTTCCCAAACCAGCAAACAAGAATGTGATTTGACACAATGTGGGTGTTTAGGAATAAATTAAATGAAGATGGGGAATTAATTGGGGACGAAGCAAGACTAGCGTGCAAGGGTTACGCACAAGAAGGATTGGATTATGGAGAGACTTTTGCACTGGTTGCAAGACTAGGGTTTAAGAATTTAAGTAAGAATGTTACTTGAATGGTATTTTAGAAGTATACATAGAACAGACAGATGGTTTTGCATTATCAGTAGATAAGGACATGGTTTGTAAATTGCAAAAAGCTTTAGATGGTCTGAAATACGCACCAATGGCATGGTATGAAAGATTGCACTTTTAATTGGTCAGGATTGGTTTCAAACGAACTAGTGAGGGCAATAATGTACACTTGAAGATTGAAGGATATAATTTGTTGATAGCTAAAGTAATTGTGGATGATATAATCTTGGAGGAGATGAAGAGATGAGCTTGACATTTGTAGAAGAAATGAAGGAGTTTGAAATGTCAATGATAGGAGATAAAGTTTTTCATTGCTTTGCACGTTATGCAGCTACAAAATGGCATTTTCATCAGTTAGTCTGAGTATGTGAAGGAAGTCTTGAAGACATTTGGATTGGAAGATTCCAAACCGGTTGGGACCACATGGTGTTAGGATGTAAGTTATCAAAGGATGATGAATCAAGTATAGAAAATGAAACATTATACAAATCAGTGATTGGTAAGTTGCATTATGTTTTTCACAGCAGACCGAACATAATACATGCAGTTGGAGTACTGGAAACATTTCTGTCAAATCCTTTGGAATCCCACATGGTGGTAGTAAAAAGGATATTTAGGTACTTGAAAGGTACTACAAAGTATGATCTATGGTATCCACATGGAGGTGATTTCTCTCTAAATGTGTTCACTAATGCAGATTTGGCAGGAATATTGATGCACAAGTTGTGGTGCATTCTTCCTTGGTGGAAGATTTGTATCATGGATAAGCAAGAAGCAAAATTGCTTTTCCCATTCTGCTGTAGAGGCTGAGTATGTGGCAACTTCTAACAATTGTTCACAGGCTATATGGATGAAGCAAGTTTTAGAGGGAATCAAGGAGAAGATAACATAACCGGTGATACTCTTTTGTGATAACACCAGTGCAATAAATATTTTCAACAACTCAGTACAACACTCCAAGACTAAGCATATTGCAGTAAAGTATCATTCTTTGAGAGGAGTAGGAGGAGGAAGTGAAAATGAAATATGTACCATCTAAGGAACAAGTTGTAGATATCTTCATGAAGCCATTACCTAAGGATGCTTTTGAGTATCTAAGAATTAAGTTAGGGGTTATGCCTCTCCCAGAGATAACTAAGATACTGTTGAAACATCAATCCAGTGTATTCATTGCATATTTTTCACATTGGATTGATGATTAAGGGGACTACAAGGGGGAGCAATTGGATGTGAAGAAGATAGTTGTAACAGAAGTTGACTCATGTTGTGTGGCGCCTTTGGCGTTGTTGTCAAAGGGGGAAAAGATTACCAAGGAGGAAGAAGACCTAAAGAAGAAGGACAATGCATTAGCTAAGGGGGAATAATTGTTGAGCAAGAAAGTTGGTGTTGCAATCAATGCCAAAGGGGGAGATTATTGGTGTAAAAGAGGTATTATGGTATAGGTTTGATGCTCAATTGATCAGTCATTGTTTTTTCATTGATGTCAACTTAAGTAATGTTGGTTGACAGTTTATCATGAGCATTATTGTAGTATATGTAGAGTTGATTTCAATGTTGCAGCAGTGTTGGAGACCGAATTGGTGTATGCAATTCAAATGAGCGACTAAAAAATGCCCCTAGATGTTGCATATTGGATCACATAGGTTAGAAACACGAGAGGAGAAAGTTATGATTGATTGGATGATGACAATGCAACTGGAAGAATAGTTAGTGACAAACCATGAATGATTTAATTGGTTTAGTAAATTGGTCTAGATTCAGATGTTGTGGTTGAGGATGTATTGTCTAGACTATGCTATGTGATTGCTCTTGCAATTGCATGATGATTGGTGTACCAGAAGACTTAGCTTCAATGAATTGAAGATCGTTTAGTGAAAAACTAGCAGAGTACTTAGAATAGTTTATCTTTGATCCTTAATCAGTGATGTCGTGGTCAACTTGGGTGAATCTTTTTGTGATCAAGGTGTTGTGATGATGTGGCAGTATGGCGTGGATTGATGAATTTCTTAGTGTCATGTAAGCATGTTGGGAAAAAGTAAAAAATCCTAGTTGTTCTTCGTTAGCTCAATGGGTGATTGAATGTGGGAGTCTGGTAGAATTGGAAAATGATGGATTAGGGTTTGGTATGTTTTGGCGGGCTAGAGGTGAAATTCAAATGTTGTACAAGCGAGAGGTGCTATTTTTAGAGAATCTCACTTGTTGCATCCTAACAGGTTCTTCAAGCTAAATCCCTTAGCCGGTTTGCTCATAAATTTGAGGTCTAAATCCTTTCATAAGGTTACTCCTAACAGGGCTAGAGGCAAATCCCTTAACTAGGCAACTTCTAATAGGTTTGCTTGTAACCATGCATTATTCTAAGCTCCTAATAGGGCTAGACCTTTAATCGGGTGTACTTCATAAGAGTGGAAATGTTTGTGGGTACTAATTCCCATCGTGGTTTTTCTCTCCGACCAAGGGTGTTCATGTGAAAGTGTTATTGTGTTGCATTTTGTAGATGGTTCTATGTATTTCATTGCTTATTGCTTCACATGTTAATTTGGATGCATGTGCTTGAATGATTAATGAATAGATCTGATTTGAATTGCATATTTGGTACAAGTTTGAATCTGATAAATTATTGATTCATCCCCCCTCTTAGTAATCTTGGACCTTATAATACTTACAAACCCTAGATTGGAATTGTAAGGCTTATTAGGCGAGATTCTCATGTCAATGTCAGAATTTCAACCTATTGGATGAGCTCTGATATGAACGTTGGAAATCCATGCCTTGAGCAAGGGTTTGCAGTTTTTCATGCTTTGTTGGGTGAAACACATGATCAAACTAGGAAATTCATTGAGTATTGTGCAAACTCCTAATGTAAGTTTAAAATTGAGAAAACATGATTTTTGTAATTTCATATCAAGTTGGACAAACACACCATTAATTTAATTTGGAATTTTAGGCTCCATTAGGCGAACATCATGCCAAATTAGAGCCCAAGAGTGAATTCGGCAAACTCTCTAGGATTGCCTAGCTCTCTTAGGCTTGATCTGATTTTCCACTTTGCAATTGACTCTTGGATTGCCCATTGTTCACTATGATGTTAGCAAAACTTGATATTGCTATTTACCCTAGATGACTTGCACACCTCAGCCAACCTAAGACTCTTGAATTGTTTGAAACCTACTCCTAAACTAACACCTAGCAACAACCAAAGAAAAATGAGGGGGTCCTTAGGCCTATTGGGGCAATGGTGTGAAGATCTCACATCATCTAGTACTTGCCCAAAAAAGTGTTCCTAAACATTTCTAGTATATAACTTGTTTAGATCTCAGAATCTTTGATTGATTCCCCTTTTACCTATCAAACAACTTGGAAATGCACTCAAAATGGAAGAAACTAAGAATTCAGCTAAGAACCTTCATCCTTGATTACTCGTGTGTGCAAGTGTGTTCAAATAACTTCAAAACCAAATCAAAAAGGAGTCGTCCCAAGGCCTATTGGGGCAATGGTGTGAAGACCTCACATCAAGATCCTAAGGTTTGTGTTTTGTTGTCTGATCTTTGTTTCAATGCCTATTATTGCTCTATTCATGCAGAGACCCTGTCCTTTGTGGTTGTCAATGCCTTAGCTATTTCTAGGTGGTTTTTCATTGGAGCAATTGGAACAGATTGTTTTTTGTGTTTGTTCCATGCAGGATTAATGTGATGATGGAATTTCACAACAAATAGAGGTAGATTAGATTTTTACATTCATTTTTGTATGAATATCAATCACATTGCGTAGTTTGCCATTGACGAGTTGAGTTGTGGCTCAGAAATTTGTATTTAGCACAACATGTTGGAACACATAACACATTTGTCTCTATTTGTGTATCATCTAAATTGAATTTGCTATTCCTGTTTTTGGCCTGAATGGAGTGTGCTACTCACGTGGCCATATATTTTAATGTTTGGTTATGTCCTGTAGTCAAGTCACTTGTTGCAGACAAATTTATTGACAAATAGAAGGTATATTATTTGGTTGTTGAAAGTCTAATATTAGTGCATGACATCAACTGTTTCCAATCTACATCTGAGGGTTGTATTGTACCTCCATTACTTTTGTCTGGCCCTAGAATCAGGATGCACAGGCTCCTTCGAGTTAATAATTCCATACCACTAAGATTTGATTTACAGTTTGCATTTCCACCTCTTTTTCTCAACCTAGCATCAATACCATCATTCCTAATTTCCTAGCGTATCTGAATCTTTTGATCTCTCTCTGACCACTCTTTGTTTGGTTCCTGCAAATTGATAAGATTGCAGTAGGAGTCCAAATGGTAAGAATGGAGAACCAAGATAGGTGTCTTGAATAAAAAGTACATCTAAACATACATGTGCAATTGCACATTTATCCTTGGATGCGCTCGTACAGATACATGATCAATTCTTACCTGTTGGTAAAAAAAGAGCATCATTTATAGCTCGTACAATTTACAAATTAATTTGACATGGCATATCACCTCTGTTTAGCTTTCGATTATGTTCTACTCACGTGGCCATATATTTTAATGTTTGGTTATGTCCTGTAGTCAAGTCACTTGTTGCAGACAAATTTATTGACAAATAGAAGGTATATTATTTGGTTGTTGAAAGTCTGATATTAGTGCATGACATCAAGTGTTTCCAATCTACATCTGAGGGTTGTATTGTACCTCCATTACTTTTGTCTGGCCTCCTAGAATCAGGATGTACAGGCTCCTTTGAGTTAATAATTCCATACCATTAAGATTTGATTTACAGTTTGCACTTCCACCTCTTTTTCTCAACCTAGCATCAATACCATCATTCCTAATTTCCTAGCATATCTGAATCTTTTGACCTTTCTCTGACCACTCTTTGTTTGGTTCCTGCAAATTGATAAGATTGCAGTAAGAGTCCAAATGGTAAGAATGGAGAACCAAGATAGGTGTCTTGAATTAAAAGTACATCTAAACATACATGCACAATTGCACATTTATCCTTGGATGCTCTCGTACAGATACAGGATCAATTCTTACCTGTTGGTAAAAAAAGAGCATCATTTATAGCTGTTACTATTTACAAATTAATTTGACATGGCATATCACCCCTGTTTAGCTTTCGATTCTGTGAAAATAGTGACAATACAATTCATTTTAAGCGTTTTATTAATGCAAAATAAGAAAATCATCAAAACAAATTGAAAAGAATCAGCATGCTGCTTCTGGATTAGATTATGTGAGTGTTTTTAGCATCAATGTTTGGGATCACACTCCATTCATCATCAATGTTTTGGATCACACTCCGTGATCTATCATCAGGATTATAGAGCATAACAAAGTATCATGGAGCGTGATCCAGAACTTTGATGCTAAAAACACTCACATAATCGATTCCAGAAGCAGCATACTGATTACTCATGGATTGTGGAAATATACTCACTTAAAAGTGAAAATTTCAAAATAGTGATAAAGTTGACAATTAAAATCTCAAGTGGCCAAGCAAATAGAGGCAAACAGTTACAACTACTCTATAACATGCGAGCATTTGAATTAGTTCTCTGAAATAAGCTGCCATAAAGGAATAGACTTTCACTTGATATTTCTGATAAGGTACTGTCATCTCTCCTTGTGTGTCCAACAATAGAAGAATGTTAGTCCTTTCATAGTTCATAATACTTCAAATGGAAAAAGAGAATAACCCAAGAAGGAGATCAATATAGACAGATGCAGGATTATGTTTTCTTTGATAAGACAAATATGTTATAACACAACCAAAACACTTTTCTTTGAAACAAAAATATCATATAAACTGAAAACGCAAGTCATATGCATGTCGATGTTGCAACCAACTATTTTTTCTATCCAACAAAAACACCAAAAAAACTATTTGCAGTGGGTGCCATATACTGAAGAAAGTGAAATAATGTCTTTCATATTTTTTAATGGATTTAAAACAAATATAAATATATTATTCCCTGTTTTCAATATGTTAGCAGCTTGATACTACTGTATTATAACCTGCAGTAACTAATTAGAATGTGAAGGCTACTATATACTGCCATTGGTAAAAATAACACATTATATTAATCTATCTATTGGATCCTTGATCAAATTCTCAACATTCGGGAATTTAAGAGAATTAATTGATTTAAAAATGAAGTTAGTATCACTAACAAAAACAGAGGCAGCACAGAAAATGCTCTTAAAGGTTTAAAACCAATAAGCTTTGATCCCAATCTGATTTGTCTCCCCTTCAAGAAGACTTACAGCCTCTAGTGCAGTGGAATTAAATGCATCGCCATTACCTCCAATGGATTTTAAAGATGAAATGTTCAAAACCATGCCAATTTTCTGCATAATCTTGGTGATAAAGTACTGGACAAAATTAGTGATATATTCTTCATTGCTTGATTTCTCAGAAAACTTTGTGAGATCAGCAACTACAATTGGCCAAACAGGCACGGTTGATAAATTGGCCTCCATTCTGCAGAAAACTATGTCAGATGTGGGAGTAAAAAATAAGGTTTTAAAGCAATATTTTGTTTACTGTTGAACTGTGAAAGTGGCAGAAATTATTTAGTGGAGATGTATTCCTGCGAAAACTATGTCTGTGCTGGACTATAAAGTTTATTATGACATAAATTACAGATATTGTAGTTGGTGAAAATGCAGTGTTTTTTAAATGGGTATTTATTCGACGTAGAATTTTAAATTGGATTTGTAGTGCATCTTCAAGCTGCAACTCTCAATTATTATCTTGGAAGGGTTAAGCTGCTCAAGTTTCCTTGTAAGAGATGTTGTACAGGTCAGTGCATATGCACTCCGAGCTATGGAATGCATTCCAAATGTTTTGGATCGAATTTGCAATTTTCACACTTGATAAATTTGGCAACTCTAAGGAGAGATCAATTTAGGTGAAACATATTTCGAATGATAGATAATTTTGTAGGTAAATAGTATATTAAAATTGTAATAAATGTAAGACACAGAATTTTTCCTGTTTCTTTATTTGTAACATTGCTTAAAAAACTAATCTGGAAGATTATTTTAATATTAGTCCTTTCAATCTCCATCATTCTATGTAATTCATCTATTGTTCCTCACTAAAGGAACATCTATTTACACATCTAAGAAGAGAAATTTCCAAAACAATTGATTACAAGATTTTAAACTTTTTGTTTGCAACTAGTCTAGAAATTCTTTTCTTAATAGTATGGATTGCAGAAGCTTGAATTCTAATATCACAAAACAAGCTTGCTCTCAAGTTTGTCCTGTTCATTTTAAAAGTATTAGCTACAGTTCTAGGCATGGTCTGATCTGACTAGGCTGCTTTAATCTTGACATCCTGTTAGCAATATGTGTCGATTCTCAAACTCAAATATGCAGCCTACCCTGGGCCTCCAATATCTACAGTCGTCCTATCAACACAATTCCTAAGATTGTGTGGGTTATTCTAATAGCACTTTAAGATGAGAATACTTAATTTTAGAGTTTGATCATGAAATTCTTTCGAACTAACTTGAAATGCATATGGCTATTGAATTTGTATTAAGTCCCTTCTTTTCTGCTTTGTGCTCTGTTTTACAAACCCACTTCCAGTGATCCTCAATCATTGGAAATTAGTCCACAAACGATGACAATTAGCTGGCTATCAATTTCTACAAACGTGGGCACCAAATTGAACAATACTCCCTCAAAATTGTCAATCCACAATCATAGGAATTACTCTTAAATTGGTGGCAGTTAACTTGCCATTTTACCACTCATTCAATGTTGTTAACCATGAGGCATTGAAAACATAAATACTCAACTGTTGCTTAATTGGAAGACACAAGTGCTCAGCTGTTGTTAAATTGGAGGACACAACTGAACTTCCTTATTCCTTAAACTAACATCATTTCTAAGTGAAAAATGAAAGCTGGCAGACTACCATCATATACTCATCCTACTCGGACAGTTAAGTTACTAAATAGTTGTGGATTGGAAAAGGGGGTATGACCTGCAAAGCTACACAAGCTAGGACGTCAGTTGATTTCCAAGCAGCATCATACAACACTTTGTACAAATTTTTTTTTTTTTTTGCGGCATCATGGTTTCCTTCTAGTGACGCATCAGCATGTTCACCCAAATTGTCCAAGCACAATTAATCAAATGTAGGAGTTAAAGCCTGTGTCTTCTAGTCTTTATCTTATGTGGGTGCCCATTCAATTTAGAGAAGCGAATTTCCAATTTCCTGTTTCCAGGAGCCTCTTCCCTAGTTGCTATTGCTGCCCTTCTATCATGTGCCTAGTGGTAGAAAATGGACTGGGTCAATTCTTTTTCTCATTATCACATTTGTCTTAAATATTAGGTTAATGACTTTGTTGAGAAGCTGAGGATTGTTTATTTTGAATCTTAAATAAAGCAACATGTGAAGTCCATCATAGTGCTATTATTCTTTAATTCTCTTGTGTATTTTGTTGACCATCAGCATCAGCTGGATTTGCTGGTTCAGCAGTATGACAAGTTCCTTGACTGACATGGTATTTTGTAATTAAAGGAATTTTTTTAGTCTTGTAATATCTATCAGAATGATTTCTCATTTCTTCATTGTTGTGAGTTCTACCCTTGGCATCTATCATAACCTTATCACAATCATCATCTGGAGAATTCATTTTTTTCTCAGATTCATTCTTTTCCTCAAAACATTTGAAAAATGTATTCACGAAAGTGACTTGCTGTAGTTCAGTAACTGCGAGTCTTTGATTGATTTCAACTGGGTCTTGTGGTTGCCCAGGAAAATGAGGATTTCCTTTGTGCACCATTACCTGGAAGCATAGTTGGCATGGTTTTGTCTAGGCATCAGCATAATTTGACTGAGGAGTTTGATGATTTGTTGCTGACCATTCTTCCAAGTATCTCATCAACTTAAAGAATTCAACCTTGCTGTCCTTGTGCGCCAGTTAGTGCTGATATTTGGATTTTTTTTTTTCAAAGCCCTTTCATAGACTGAGAAGATCAATATTTGTGCCAATATAGTAACCCCTACTAAATGCATAGGTTCCTGCCTGAAGAGTTTTGTCTTGAGTGAACTCAACTATTATATCAATGCCTAAATGAGAGTTGAATGTTTGTTAATTTTCCAAGATGCCCCTTCTCTTCTGTGTTATGCTCTATATTATAAACCCAGCTCCTAGCAATCCTATATCATTAGAAATCAGTCCACAAGTAGTGGCAACTAATTGAAAATTAATTTCCTCAAACACAGACAGCTAAATAAACAACATTCCCTCAAAACCGGTGATATTTATAGACAGTTACTTCTAACTTTGTGGCACTTAAATAGATAGTCCATCCTTCAATTTGTGGTGTTAACTGATAGGCATTGAAGATTGAGTTATTGCTTAGCTGGATGACCAAGACTCAGTTGTGTTATTTCTTAATTGCAACTTAAATTTATAGTTGAAAACTATCACAGCCAGCATATACAATTACTAATTTTACATTTACTTATGGTTTTTTGTTAAATTATTTTATTTGATTATTGACAATGGGCTTAGATGATAGAACAAAATTCTAGCCAATACTAGTAACATAGTTGTAGATCCTTGGACATAAGACTGCTATGACTTCTTTCTGAGCTCTCTCTGGAGTTGTTCTGACTTCACATGTATTTCCATATAATGTCCAATGCCTTCCTTTGTTGGTTACCAATTCTACAATTAACAGATTAAAAGTACCATGATGGGTATTTAAATTATTGTCCTTTCATTTAAGTGATCCATAAATGACTGAAAGTTAGATAGTATTCTGATTAACAGTGGAAATGCATTATTTTGGGTTGTTTATTATACTTAATTTGGAAATTATTTTTCACTAATGTGCAGGTCTCTAGGTCAATTGGTGATGTGTACTTGAAGAGGCCTGAATTTAATCAAGAACCTCTCAATGCCAGGTTTCGTCTTCCAGAGCCACTTGAAAGGCCTGTTTTAACTGCTGAACCATCAATATCTACATACACTGTTCAACCGAATGATCATTTTATTATATTTGCTTCAGATGGGCTTTGGGAACATTTGAGCAACCAGGATGCTGTTGATATCGTTCACAATCATCCCCGTGTAGTAAGTTTTTTACCTTGTCAATATAACTTATTTCAATTATTAGACCTGTGACATATAACATGCCTGATACCGCTGGATGCTTTTTACGAGTGTTTGCTGGTGATTTTTTTACTTTCAGTTCAGAAATAATGACATTGTTGCTTTTAGCAGCTGTGTATTTCTTACTTGCAACTTTGAAGGGTTGCCAATATTGACTCTCGCTTGGTCCAGAGGAAAGTAATCGTATCAAGAATTGAAACATCCCTTAAAATTTAATGACAATGGCTAAATTAAAAAATGAATATCCATTCACACTTATTTTGAAGAACACAGACACATACAGTTCTTGTGGATTATCTTTTTGTGAGGGTAGTGTCTACTTTAAATATAAGGTTCAAGTGAAGACTGTAAACTCAAGTTTATCATGTACAAATTCAATATTTTATTTATCGAGTCTTGGTCTTTGGATGGGTTGATGATCATTAGTCTATGCGCAGGTATAGTTGTAAGCTTAACAATATTGTGCATCTTTATTGACTTTGTCATATGCTGTATATATACCATGATTACAAGACTTGGATGAGCATGGACTCGGCAAGCTATTTTTGGACCCTGATTCAGACTTGGTGTTTAGACTCTGCAAACTTGGCAATGTAAGAATCCTAGTTTTTTGAGTTAGATTCCCAAAAAACTAGTAGTTTACAGATATATAATAACAGATAATTAAGACTTTGCCAGAGATAGAATGTTCAGAGGGTCATCTTCCAGAAACATTGAATTCAGATTTCGAGTTTTTCCCATCAGGTTGCAGTCGATGTACAATGCCTATTATAGTGGTTGATAAATTTTGTTATCTGTCAATGTATTAATTGTTTATTTAGGGATTGTAGAACAAAGAGAAAAAAGAAGTTTACGATAAATTAATCTTTATGGTAATTTCCTTAAAGAAACACACCTTGCTGACTAAGTAGGACAATTGTCATCACAAACACTGTCAGATAGACTTTTTGCCCATATAATTTGAAGATTAGAAGTACTCAAATACTCTTCCCACAAGGAGATCTCACTCCATCAAAACCACAAAATGTAACCCCAGGTGGTTATGCAAATAAATGAGGGAATCAAATAATAATCTAGGGGATGTCCTATCATAAAATTAATCTTTATGGTAATTTCCCTAAAGAAACATATCTTGCTGACTAAGTAGGACAATTGCCATCACAAATACTGCTGATAATATAGTGAATGGGGTCACTTTGTGCTAGGCTGTCAGAGGGGCCGACATAATGGGGTTTATTGTGCAAGTTGTGTGGTCGTGGGAGCCATGAAGACTAGATGTGAATGAGCCATATGAGGAAGTATTGGTGATCACCATTCTCCAACCTAAGAAGGCAGTGTATCCTGATTCCTGACCTTAGTATGCAGAAGGAAAGATTTCGGAAGTGAAGGCTGACATTGAATTGCCCATGGTGGGAGAGAGAAGAGCTTCAAATGATGCCCCTAGTTTTCTATTGCACTCAAAGTTGGAGAAAGCTACCATGAGACAAATGTTGCAAGCTGCCATATTTGAATGAGTATTTGACCTTTTGCAAACCATGCTATGACTGAAGATGGCCATTACCAACGTAGTTGGTGAAAGCCAATGGAGAAGTCAACAAACATCTTGTCTATTGACTTGCTGTTGCTGATGGTAGGCATTGGAAGGATGCTGACCATTTTCAAGATGGAGATAATGTGACAAAAGTTGACAAACACCATCATCGATGGAGGCTCGGGTGTGAAGTACTACCCCAAAGGAGACATGGAAGGGACTTGACAAGCCAACACTTGGTCCCCAACTTTTCATCTGGTAGGTGCCGACCGACACAGCATTGTACCACTTGGGATGCTCATGGCACATCAGGTCACCATCGATACTCAACATTTCTTTATGGACTTTGTCACATCCCATTTGAAAAGAGGTGTACAGCGCTCTCCTCAGAAGGGTTGGATGACCATGGCAAAAGTAAACCACAATTGGAAGAACACAAATTCATTGAGAGTGATGGGGAAAAGTACGTGTAAGAGTCCGAACCCGAAGAGCAATAGTATGACTAGACAAACTATATATAATGTGAATGGTTGGAAAGAAAACTCACAGCATACTCAAAAAAATGGCTTAAATCATGTATTCGATTCATCCAATAGTTGACTTGTGATAACAAGAATTTGGTAATGTCATACACTAATTCAATTCTGAACAGCAGACATCTCATGTTAACAAAATACAAATAAGATAACGATGGAACCTGGAGTTGCCGTGGATGGGCTGGCTGTCTATGATATCACGGCTGGGCCTGTTCTTCAGTGAGAATGAAATATTGAGGACCTGTTACTGAATCCACCACTCTTCCTGCAACTGCTGCTGGAACCTAGCACACCGAAACTCCTGGTATGTCACCTGTGGAACATCAGAATTCCCATGCAATCAGAAACACATGCTCCTCCCTCTCTGCAGTGAGGAAATAGGCTATCCGGCACCACTGGATTCCACGTTTACTGGTCGGCCTGCTGGTCTGATGCCATGCTGACAGAATAATCTCTCAAATATACTGTTAACTGCTGTGATGTCCTCCCCACATACTGCAGATTTATCCTTCGAACTCCAGCTAGTATCAGAACTCCCACCACTGTATATTCGTTAGACAGACTTACTCTTGCGTGCAGATCCAATAGTAACAATATATCACCAATCAAACTCCACTCCAGAAAATGAATGAAGTCTCCAATGAGCATCTGGGGCTACGTCCAACTCCTCACACTGCCTCAAGGGGTTTTGTCCTCAAGGGCAACGAGTCACATTTAAGCAACCTCTGTTATTTTTGAACAATATTATATTTCATGATACAAATCCCAAGAAGGCCTATTGCTTTTATAACCTCGATATGAGGGAGAACACAAACAACTAGGCAATGTTGGGTAAAAAACCATTTTCGTCTTTTAGTCACTAAAGTTGCTTTTGTTATAAAATGACTTAAAGTCATAAAGTAACTTTATCAAACCACTTTATAAAATAAAGTGACTTAACTATAGAAAAGCTCCTCAAACTTTAATATTTCCCCAAATGAAACCAAATAAATACCTGTGACTGGCTGGCATCATCTAGATTAATGTCGTTAGCCTAATTGGATGGAAAGATAGACCAACAAGGCGTCAGAAAGGCCTAGCGTTAAGCAGGGGACATTACAGTATGTCATCGACCTGCAGAGGCAGACAATGAGCTAGGAGGTAGACATTGACTCCGAATTTGAGGGTGGGGAGTTCAAGATGGAGGATAATGAAACCTAACAATGAATGGGTTTTAGAACTTGAAAGCTGCTCATAGTATGAGACAAATTCCTTGAACGAACTATTCCACTAACAAATGGAGGACTATGAGATATTTTTGCCAACTGGATGGAAAGATGGACCAACAAGGCATTAGAAAGGCCTAGCGCAAATTTGAGGGTGGGGAGTTCAATATGGAGGATAATGGAACCTAACAATGAACGGGTTTTAGAACTTGAAAGCTGCTCATAGTATGAGACAAATTCCTTGAACGAACTATTCCACTAACAAATGGAGGATTATGAGATATTTTCACCAACTTGTAATTTTCTTGAAGCTACTTCTCTTGGTGAAGACAAAACTAATCAAAGCATGTTAAGTTATAGACAATACATCTGATAGTGCGAATGGAAAATAAAATGAAAAAACTAATGAAGATTATGTAGAGGCCATTGTTCAATTTATACTTGGCAAGAATCACAAAGGAGCTCAGCATTGATCACCATAGAAAGAAAATTCCTCTTCCCACACCATCGTTGCACCAAATGACATGTATGACTTACAGAGATAACAACTACTATACAATCTATTCTGACATAGGAACTTGGCCAAACATGCAAACTAGTCTTGCCTTATGGTGTGCAGACTCTTCTTGATTTATGGGTCTTGGTAATCACTCTTGCAGTACAAAGCACGACCTAAGCTTGCCTTGCAACATTTAACTCTTTTGCCGTACAAATTGCTGATCGAGAGGTGTATGTTCAAAGTAAGTTGCAGGTGGGAGTGTTCTATGAGTTACCGATTGGATCATACAGTCTTAAGGAAGTTGTGACCTATAGTGTGGTATGGGTTGCTGATTAAGCCGTACGGGCTAAGGAATTTCTGTCCTGAAGTTTCATAGGAGTTGCTGAGAGTGATTTAGAGGTTCAGTTGAAAGATCCTTCTCAGTGCTGTATGGGTTGACTATAGTGTTGTATGGGTCCAATCATCAATATTTTCTAGTGCAGTACGTGTACAAACACATCACCATATGCCAAATTCACACCTAGAAGCAGGTCGTACAAAATCAAAACTTGGTTGCCCATTTTTTCTTGTAGATTGCACATTATTAGTTGCACATGTTGTACAAGCTACTTTTGCTATATAGGTCTGTATAATGATCATGTTTTATGGAGTACTATGCCAATCCCCAGACTATATTTTACTGTATGATGTGTGACCTAAATTTGCACTAGTATTGTTGTTTACATATAGTGTACAAAATCCCCCAGCTTCACATTCATCAACTTTGTTGTATGTGGTATAAAGAATAACTTTGGTTTTTCACATATGGTGTTTGGGAGCTTCACATCAGGCGGTAGGGTGTGGTACTTTATGCGAGTTTCTTAGCAGTAGTGTGGCACTATGTGAAATCTTTATTTTTAGGCTTCTTCGACATTTTTCTTGGCACCCTAAAAAGTCACAAAAAAGATTCGCACCATGGAGTTTTGTATGGTTTTGAAGGTGTTAAATTGGTCTTGGCTGCGGGGGTTTGCCCCTGGATCTTCGCAAGGGGTGTTACCCTCTAGACCCTCATTATCTACAGTTTTGCTAGTAGTCTTCCCAAATATTACTTGATGTATACTTGTCATCAAAATATTAATTGTTGATTTTCACTCGGGTAGTTGCAAGTGTTGGTTGGTTAACAGTTGTGTCTCTCTTGGCAACTGTCAGGCCCTTTGAATATGTTGTTACCACCAAGGAAGTTTGTAATATATAGTCAGATGAATTATAATCCTTGGCCGACCATCTCTTTTCTTCTTCTGTATAATGAATTCATGAGTGAATAAAGATATATGTTACATATATGTTACCCCTATATCTGGTATGTACTGCCATCTGTATTATTATTTCATGTATGTAATATAGCAGTAAACATAGGTGTTTACTTCCATAAGATGGAAATTTAGGATAGACTGCAGTTCCAGAAAAAAATGCATTTTGTCTACAGAGGCTAAAACAGATCTATCTGCATATAAATCAGAGGTTTTATGAATACCAAAGTCTTATAAACAGTCCCCTTACAGATAGTTAAAAGGCAGTGATTTGAGTCACACTGTTGTTACTTTTGCTAATGGATCTGAGCAATTTAAAGGAGCGAATGATTACCTTAGAAGGGACGCCTTCCCTGCTACTGTATTAAATCCTTCGTGTTGACTCTAGCTATGTCCCTGTGAGTGCATAGCTATTGCTTGCTGGGTCATTTCTTGTGATACACTCCTTTCCAGTCTCCCGATCGAATTGTTCTCTTGTAGTTCCAATTTGTTCTTTAGAGCTCCAACCTGCATGTAGCTGGAGCCATAAATGAATCATACAACACTTAAGAGTAATATAACAGATGGTGGGGATTTTGTCCTACCTATTTCAACCTCATGAGGTCTGTGTCCCAAAAAGCTAGTTGCTTAGCGAGTTTGCTTATTCCACAATGCGTTCAATTGAATTCTTCTGCTTCATATAAAGGCGTTGGCGAAAACTGTCAGCTTAACACGAATTAAAGGTATTTAATAATCATCTAAGATTCTAAAGTATGTCGGCCTCCAGGATAAAACAAAATATTTAGTAATGTTTCTTTATACAATGGAAGTTGACCAAAGACAGGAACTGCCACAAGCTGTTGGTCTAGAGGGCATTTTTAAAATTATTTTATAATTCCATTTATTAATAATTTATATTTATTATTTATTAATATTTTATTTATTGATTTTAAATATTGGGCTGACCGACATAGCTATAAATCATGACCATCACAGTTCTCCCATCCTAAAATTACCGGCCCTCACGAAATTTGCACTTGCACATACCAAATCAACTGCCTCTCCACCTTTATGCTCAAATTTTTTTACCAGGATTCCATATCAATCTCAGAATCATTGCTCTGCCACTTTGCTGTTCTGCTTTGAGATAAACATCTCTCATCAAAACTCTATTAAAAATCTTATCACTCTTGTAGCAAAGAAGTCTCTCATCCAAACTCTATTAAAAATCTTATCACTCTTGTAGCAAAGAAGTTTGAATGCTTCTTGGCCTACCTCCATTTAATCAAACTGTGTATAAATGGGGGTTTCTTAATAAACCTGCAATTCCTCTTCATTGTGCTCAATCTCAAACAAACCTATCCTCACAACATCACAACTAATGTTTTGCATCTTATCGCATGGTCCAATTTTCTCATACTCTGCTAATCATCATCTCATAATGCAATTATGTCCATACCTAAAGTTTGGGCTGATGTTGCCTGGACATAATTATTTTCTATCACTGAGAAGTCTTCCCGTGTGATATATTTAGACTCTGATGTTTATCTCTGCTCTACTAGCACCACCTCTTTCTTGACCTCCTCTTGTGCTTCTGTACTCTTTCATAATTTCAGGTTGCACCTTTGCTACTATTGAATATTTATTTTCATTTCTCATTTGTCTTATGTTGTCATATAGTTCCCTTTTGCCCTGATTTATCCAATCCAAATATCGCAAATAATTATCAAAAGGAAATACAGAATTGATGTGATCAAATCTCTAAGTATTCTTTAAAGTTTTTGGGTAGCTTCAGATGTGTCCGTATCCTAATTCCATCACTCCATCTTAAAATTCTCCTGCCAGGACTGCTCACTGTATCTTCTCCTTCATCCCTTTGCTTGGAACTCAAAATATTGAATAGAAGTCATACCTTGATGGACGACTGGACTTGAGCTCATATATTTAGAGTGATATCTTTCCACCATTTTAGTAGATGTTTTGGTTGTTCTTTCTTTAGGAACTTGGCTTGGAACAATGGAAATATGGTATTGAACCCATAGCCTACCTCTGTAATTACTCGAGTTATTGTTTTCATGAACCAAACATTAATAGGTTGGCAGGAAAGGGTCTCTAATACCACTGTAAGAATCCTAGTTCCGAACCTTAAATTGATTCAAGAAACACTAGTAGTTTACAGATATATAATTATTAATAACAGATAATTAAGACTGTTGCCAGAGATGGACTGTTCAGAGAGTCATATTCCAAAATAATCAGATTTGGGGATGTTTCCATCAGGTATTTATTTCTGCTACATAGAAGAGACTGCAGCTCCAGAACAATTGTATTTTGTCTATAGAGGCTAAAGCGGATCTATATCTGCATTTTAATAAGAGATTATATGAATATCAAATTCTGATAAACAGTTGCCTTACAGATAAGAAAATGATTTGAGACCCCTGTGGTTGCTGTTGCTAATGTATCTGAGTGATTAAAAGGATCGACTGGGTGCCTTCCCTGCCTTGGTATGAATGCCTGCATCTTGGGTCTAGGCATGCCCCCTCAAGTGCATAGCTATTGCTTGCTGAGTTATTTCCTGCAATATTCTTCTTTCTAGTCTCCTGATAGAATTTTTTTCCTTGTAGTTCCCATATGTTCTTCCTTAGAGCTCCAACTTGCAAGTAGCTGGCGCCATAAATGTATCATACAGCACTAGGGATCATTGTAACAGATGGTAGGGGTTTTGTCCTAGCTCTGTCAACATGCTTATGTGGGGAGCTTGCTTCTTCTAATGCCCTCATCAAAATCGTTCTTTTTCATAAATAGGCATTGGCTAAAACAGTTCAGCCATTAAAGATAACCGTCTAAACTCTAAAGTATGTTGGCCTCCAGGATGAAACAAAATATTTAGTAATTTTCCCTTCTATAATGCAACTGGCTTAAGTCTGAAACCCGCACAAGGTGGGAAAATTGGCCTAAAGGCTGTTATTAAATTTATTTAATAATATTAATTATTTATTGTTCAATAATTTATTTATTTATATGAAAATTCTGCGCTTGCCAAAACAGCTGTAATTGGGGACATCACAGGGAAGTTGGAAAAACTATGGATTATAGATATTTTAAGGGATTTAAAGCTTGTTTCATGCACCTTTCAATGAATAATCTGTAAAGACATCAAACTAATCAAATATAAGCTTCTGTGATCAAATACACAAATATACATTGATCAAATGTGTATAAAAGTGAATTTATTCGAAGGATAAACCATTTTTAGATATATTTTATAGATGTCAAGTGTATACAAAACTTTTGCATGCAAAAGAAATACAAAACTTGAACATTTACTTTATCATGTTGCATTTTTAGTGTTCCACTGGAATGTTTAAAAATATTTGGAAAGCTCTCTTTTGTGTGAATTGATGTGCGGGAACTTTTATTTTCTCATGCTGAATTTTCTGTCCATGGGATTTTTTATGCAGGGAAGTGCTAAAAGACTTGTTAAAGCTGCTCTGCAAGAGGCAGCAAAGAAACGAGAAATGAGGTATTCAGACCTCAAAAAGATTGAGCGAGGTGTTAGGCGACATTTCCATGATGACATAACTGTCATTGTTGTATTCTTAGATTATGATTTAATCAGCAGAGGCTCTAGCCATGGATCCACAGTATCTGTGAAAGGTGGGGGCGTAAGTTGATTTTATGTGGTCAGTCTGTCTGTTCGGTTTTTGTTCGGTGAAGCAGCATTCTTGTACTACTATATTACAAATTAAGCCCACAATGAAAAGAATAAGTTTTCCTGATTGCATTCACCTGTACTCTTTTCTTAGATAAAATATTTTGAAAATTAAAGGAAACTGATTAATAATAATCCATAAGAACCTGTTGCCACGAAAAAAAATAGTAACAGCTTTTGAATTTGTGGTGTTCTTTGTATAGCATTTGATCCTTAGTTGTTCCAAATGCTCTCTCTTACAAGTCCAGCCTAGATGGAAATAATTACCAAAAGAAGGCCTTACTAGGAATTGGGCACACTATTCAGCCCAGAATATAGCCAAAGCAGATGCACCACAATGTTACACTATTAGACTGAACAGCAAAACTACAAGTATCACACAATTTCAACGCAACCTTAATAGCAAAGAAGACACTCCCTAACTTATGCGATGTCAATTCCTGAAACGTTGGAACTATTTGTCCACCTATAAATGTGCAAGAAAAATTTGCCTTTCAAAGAACATAAATATGACACAAATGCATCATCTACATTCCTCATTTATATATGGCTATGTGAATTAATGCATTCAGCATTATATGTCATGAGAAAAAAACAATATTCACCCATTCATAGTCAGACCTGTTGCAATTGCAATCAACTCCAGTTCCACTCCAACTCATCACACTGCTGGCAAGCCCCAGTTCATGAGCAAGTGATTTGAATTTTGCCTCATCTTCAAAACCCCATTGTCAGATTACAAGAGTTGCACCTACATCCTGCAAGGAATTGCACACACACTAGCTTTATTAAACAGATACTAAAATACATCTTGAATCTTACTTACATTCTTATTGACTGAAATTTTACAAAACATGCTAGCACATATTCTGCATCCACAATAGACATTCTTATTGACTGAAATTTTACAAAACATGCTAGCACATATTCTGCATCCACAATAGACATTCTTATTGACTGAAATTTTACAAAACATGCTAGCACATATTCTGCATCCACAATAGACCATAATCTTGTCATGATATTATCATAACTATGAGTGTAAACATGTAACAAACAGTATGCCCACTGGTAACAGAGAGTTGGCCAGACAAAGTTTGCAAGGCATTCACATCAAATATACGTATGAGTCAATGATCAGTCTAAGGAATGTAGCTCACCAGTTTAGGGGGATAATTGTGACTAAAGTTATTAATAGGAGTGAGACACATCTTTGAATATGGAAACAAAAAAGTAGTACAGCTAAGATCAAAGCTAAGGAAAATTAAGAGAAAGCTGGGGGATAAATAAGAATACACAAAAGCATCATAATCAATGCATACAAGTAAATGCGTTGGTGCCCAGGAACATCTTTCTTAATATTAAGACCCACCGATTCAAAATATGACAAGTACATGTCAATCGGAATCCTGACAGCATTACCAAACTAACAATTGTATATATACATAACCTGGTTACAAACCCTCTTACAATGCATGCTCTGCAAATACAAGTAGGAAGTGGTAATTCACCAACGCAAGATTTTGTAATCTCAATCAGCCAATTGCAGTAATAATGGATATCTGGCCAAATCCTGTGGCAAGTAATGTTGAACCGGTTTCACACACAAGGTACCTTGCAACATTGGCCACCAAAGTCTAGACACAGGAGTGATTGCTAATGAATGTGTATCAAGGAAGGTCATAAAGGACTTGGGAACAAAAATCTCTTCTTCCAAGAGAGCAGCAGGCTATCCTAAATCTTCCTGTATTTGAGTGGAGCCCAAGCTCAACCTAGTTCATTATCGAGGTAAGTAGGGAAATGGTTGGAGTAATAGATGGACTATCATAGATGACTAGAAGTAGCATTGGCAATAAATAAGGGCGGGCCTGGTAGGTAACATACCTTGAAGAATTTTTATCCAAGGAGCATTGCGACAGTCTGTTGCAACATGAGTTCTCCAAAGGTAAATAGCAAGTGGTGATTGCTACAAGAGTTTGTAATCCTGTCTGCCTGATCATTGGGCTCAAGTATTTCTGGCTGAATCCTGCAGCAAATAATGTTGAATGAGTTTCATATGGATAGTGTACCTGAGGGTCCCTTGTGGCACATACCACCCAAAGTTAGCAAGCTTGAGGTGCTTGCTTGTGAATGGTTCTCAATAAAGTTCATAAAGATAGAAATTAGGAACAACACGTGATTGGCAGGCTACCCAAGATCTTCCTATATTTGACAGGAACCCAGCCTTAACTGTGTTAAGGAACAAAGAAACTCAGGAAATGATCAAGATGAGTAAAAAGACAAGAGTCTTCTAAAATAGTTAAAAGTTCTAGATAGAGTGATTGTATTCTCGTGAAGATGATCTGAGTTCCAAGGATACCTGAGTGTACCACTGACAATTCTGAAAGATGTCTCAAATTGCAATAATGTGGGGAGAACGAAGATAAAAACTTCAAGACAAATGAATTGGGAGACGTAAATAGTGAATGATTTAAAAAGACTAAATCAAGGAAAAGAGCAAGAAGCAGTGTTGAAATTAAATTTTAACCAGCTGCTAATGAGTGCAACCCACTTTGATTTATGATAAGGGAAAAATACTATTAAGAACAGAATGGGCATCCAATGTTGTCAAGAATTGATTTGCAACTACATTTTCAATTTCCTGTGAACAAATCTATATAATATCTATTGATTTTGCAATCAGTTCTTTTGAAAGACGTCTCAAATTCCAATAACAAGGTGTGGGGTTGGGGGGAATGAAGTTCAAATCTTAAATGAATTGGGATACTTAAATAGTGAATGATTTTAAAAGACAAAATCAAGGGAACACTAAGAAGCAGTGTTGAAATTTAATTTTAACCAGCTGCTAATGATTGCAACCCACTTTGATTTGTGATAAGTGAAAATAACAAGGACAAGCACATTGTTATATTAGTGAAGGTCAGGATAATCTGACATTGGATCAAAGGTTCTAGGTTTGTATGAAATATTAAAAAACATTATGCACAACAAACAAATGTGAAATTAACTAGCTCATGAAATGGTATAAGGAAAAGTAGAAAATGCGTTCTTCAATCATATCACAACATTGAGAAATTACTGTCTCAAGGGCTCAACCTTAAGAGTACATAAATGCCGCCTTGCAATCTTATGTATAATTTATGTGCCTCCAACACTCTTGTAAGGTGTATTTGGATGTCTGTGATTCATCTGAAATAAATTGTAATATTTATTCTCCCAAATCGTATTCATTTGTCGATATGCATTCACGAAAGAGCTGAAACACACACATATAGTTATGGTCACTTTGAGTCAACTGAGGCACTTAAGATGCGTTCGCAATTATATAATTCTATTAGGAGACTAATTGATTGAGCCAATGTGACACCATGCGAAGTCATTTGATTCTTTAATTTTTCTTTCAGACCTCTCCAAGGTGGGCGTGTGATATCTTCATGTAGCGCGGTATTTTGGAACCCATTGTTTTCGTAAAAAAATGTGCTTTTTGCCTCTCTTTATCCCCTATAACGCATGAGTGTTTTCATATATATTATTGACAATTGTTTAAAGGTACATGGTTGCTGCTAAAATTTCTTGAATGGTTAGACTAACATAATTTCACACCACAAGCATTCAAATTTCAAAATGTTACATTATTTGATTTGTCTATATAGAATATCACATGTGTTGTTGTTATATTCAATCTAATTAGGTATTTTAAGCATTGACGTTCTTTATATGTTACTTATGGCTTATATTTTGTCACAGTCTTGATATTAATCATCGCAAAAAACAAGGATGCCGACCCTTACAAGACTGCAATTTGAGGGTGTGCAAATATGACATACTCACAAAAAGACATCAAAATCAATTTGGAACAAAATGAATAAATTAGATTAACATAGACCATAAGTCAACAACTTATAACCGTGAAACTTAGCACTAGAAAACAAAGTAGTACCAATCATAAGGTAACAACTAAAAACTTCTCCAAAATCCTACTAGTACAACGAAAGACGTAGCACAACTAACATAAGTTCAAAGAAGCCACACAAGTTAAAAGCATAAATATATAGTAAGCCCCATAGGGGTAAGGGTCCAGATCCCCATTAAACATGTGTGAGAATTTAATATCGCAACTAGACTGATGCAATACATGCCAGTTGGGAATTTGAACAAATCCTAATAATTTCTTTCTTTGTGTTCATCATCCTTGAGAACCTTGCGTTGCATCAGATAGATAGAGGTTGTTGAGTTGTGCATCACACAAAAATTGAATCTGGAAATACTTCGAAGTTTTCTTCCCAACTCGCTCACTTTGTTTTCAACACTGACCACCTCACTTTGTAAGCTTGCTAAATTCGAGGCTGAAGTTGCATCAATGCTAAGCAAAATAGGGTTCTCCTCAATTGGCAACATATCAATACTAGGATCATTAAGTCCTTTGTTGAGCTATTGGAGGTAGATTTATTTGAGTGACCATTGTCACCGGTCTTGAGATTATTATCCTCTGTGTTCATATTTTTATGAGACCTCTTATGAGTTGCTCGATTCCACTGTTCAATGTCTTTTTTAGAATAATAGCCAACAAGTAGCTTTCTCCCCCTTTTGACACATCTGTTTGCCAATTTGTTGGATCTCGAGGATGTTATGCTCTTCCACCTCATGATTAT
This sequence comes from Cupressus sempervirens, assembly GCA_028749045.1. Classification (NCBI taxonomy): domain Eukaryota; kingdom Viridiplantae; phylum Streptophyta; class Pinopsida; order Cupressales; family Cupressaceae; genus Cupressus; species Cupressus sempervirens. Next base: position 141,811,986 of record CM053788.1, on the reverse strand, counting down.
CAATGTTGACCTATTGAACAAGGAATTTGCCTTTTTAAAGCGGGGAAAAGGGTTTTTGCCTTTCCTCTTGGAGGTAGTTAGGGAAGAGTTTCCGCCTTTTGGATCATCCTTAGGAGCAATGACATTAGAGAGTAGAATTTACAGGTTGTTCGGATGAGAGGCAATCTCACCAGCTGACAAATTTTAACAACTTTCTTCTTGTTTTTGTTAGGCATGACAATGTTGGTGGGGGATCACAACACAAGGGCTTCATAAAAAATGATAGGTTTAGAAGGGCGAAGGGCAAAATGAAACTTATAAAGCCTAAGCATAAGGCCCTAGTTTAAGTAATTTGATTTTTAACCCCGATGGACACTCTCAGACATCAAACATATAGCTCTCAAGATAATTTAACATTCATGATTCTTTAAGTGATTAAGAAGTGGCATATCTACATCAGAGTAGAACAAGCACTTGTTATTTGACCTCTAACTTTCAAGCCTTGTTGTTATTGAGTGGCAAGAGCTAAGTATTAACCTACATCAATAAAGGTTAGTCCAAGGAAGAGAAGGATTGGTTTCTTGGAAGAATTGGATATCACACTTATGAACCTAGTTGTGTGTTGGAAGAAGATTGGATCTAACCTATAATTGTTGAAGGTTGCATAAGGGGACTGATTGGTTGTCAAAATTGGTAATTTTATGGGTATCAAACAGATCTAGTTACTTGATGCAAATTGTTGGTGTTGGTAGATTATTAGATTTGATTAGGGAAATCAAAACTTGTAACCAAATCACGAAACATGTGGAAAATGAAGATTGATATCTTTGTAAACATGCTGCCTAGAAGGATGAACCCTAGAAGATTAGATTAAGATGGAGGAGTTCAAGAATGAGTTGAGAGCTGAAATTCAAAATACTCTAACTAGGGCTAGGAGAAATCCTAAAAGTGAAGATGACCGTTGAAGATTTGGAACAAATGAAAGTGGAGATCCCTATAGAAGAAGTAATACTGTTGAAATCTATGACATATTAGATTAATGAGCTAGAAGATTAATTCGAGCTTGAAGACATTAAGGATCCCCAAAGGGTTTGGTTAGCACAAACTAAGTTGAAAGGTCACACTTCCTTATGGTGGAAAGAATAATAAAGAGATAGGGAAGATAATGGAGAATCTAAGATCACTAGATGGAGAGTTATGGTTTCTAGACTTAAATCCAAGTTCATAGCATAATAATAATGAATTAGACTTATTTAAGAAGTTGTAGAACCTGAAGCAAAAAGATTTGATAGTTAAAGGGCATACCAAAGAATTCTATAAGATGACCACTAGATTTGGACATAGAGAAACATCAAAGGAAAAGCTTGCTAGGTATATTAATGGTTTAAGACTTAACATTCATGACGAGTTAAGCATGTTAAGGCTTAGTACAACTGAATATTCTTATTACTATGTTGTAAAGGAATAAGATAAGTTGAAAAGAAAGTAAGTTACATTTCGAGATAAGAATAAACTAGTTGGTGAAAAAAGCAAATATAAGCTTGTAATTGAAGAAGAATTTGATCAAAAGATTCACAGAAGGGATGGATGGTGGTAGTACTGACAGCCTTGTTTCTAAGGAAATGGTTCAAAAGCTTCGGCTTAGGAGACTCAAAAATCCTTGTCTTTATGGAATAAGTTAGTTTCAATGTGATCACATGGATGAAGTGAAGGAACAATGTTGGGTTAAGCTTAATATTAGTCTATACTAGGATGAAGTGTTATGTGATGTTGTAGATATGAGTGCATGTCATGTTTTATTAGGAAGATCTTGGTAGTATGGTGTTGGAGCTATTCATTATTGCCAAAGGAATGTAGTTTCTATCAAGGATGGTGATAAATTCACTTTACTTCCTTTGAAGGAGGAAGGAAAGAAAGCTTAAGAACCTAAGTATCTTGAGGAATTGCACCTCGAGATTAGATTTTTTGGATGAAAAGGTGATGGATTTGGAGTAGGTGGTTGATAAGGTTTATGAGGTTGTACATTGTTGAAGATCTTGTTAATAGAATATCAATTGAAATATCTAAGGGTTTTTTACTTTTATAAATTATTACAACATCTTCAAAAAAGTTTGATTGAAAAAGTATTTAGAGGTAAAAATAATATTGTAGTATCAGATGTGCAACAAAATCTTGTAAGCAATTCAAAGATGGAAAATTTGCTAACGGATTTTAGAGGTGGATTTAAACAATTGAATAATTCATTGATGGATAATAGTAAGGATTATAATGAAACTGAAATACACAATCGAAATAATGGAACTTATAGAAAAAAATTATCAAACATGAAATGGTGTGAATATTAGATTAATGAGCTAGAAGATTAATTCAAGCTTGAAGACATTAAGGATCCCCAAAGGGTTTGGTTAGCAAAAACTAAATTGAAAGGTCACACTTCCTTATGGTGGAAAGAATAATAAAGAGATAGGGAAGATAATGGAGAATCTGAGATGACTAGATGGAGAGTTATGGTTTCTAGACTTAAATCCAAGTTCATAGCAGAATAATAATGAATTAGACTTATTTAAGAAGTTGTAGAATTTGAAGCAAAAAGATTTGATAGATAAAGGGTATACCAAATAATTCTATAAGATGACCACTAGATTTGGACACAGAGAAACATCAAAGGAAAAGTTTGCTAGGTATATTAATGGTTTAAGACTTAACATTCATGAAAAGTTAAGCATGTTAAGGCTTAGTACAACTGAATATTCTTATCACTATGTTGTAAAGGAATAAGATAAGTTGAAAATAAAGTAAGTTACATTTCAAGATAAGAATAAACTAGTTGGTGAAAAAAGCAAATATAAGCTTGTAATTGAAGAAGAATCTGATCAAAAGATTCACAGAAGCGATGGATGTGGTAGTACTGACAACCTTGTTTCTAAGGAAATGGTTCAAAAGCTTTGACTTAGGAGACTCAAGCATCCTTGTCTTTATGGGATAAGTTAGTTTCAATATGATCACATGGCTGAGGTGAAGGAACAATTTTGGGTTAAGTTTAATATTAGTCCATACCAGGATGAAGTGTTATGTGATGTTGTAGATACGAGTGCTTGTCATGTTTGATCACTTCACCCCACCCCACTATTTAAGGGAAGGGTAAGGGTAAGGGTAGGAAGATCTTGGTAGTATGGTGTTGGAGTTATTCATTATTGCCAAAGGAAGTTTCTCTCAAGGATGGTGATAAATTCACTTTACTTGCTTTGAAGGAGAAAGGAACATAAGCTTAAGAACCTAAGTATGTTGAGTAATTACATCTTGAGATTAGTCCATGCTAGGATGAAGTGTTATGCGATGTTGTAGATGTGAGTGCTTGTCATGTTTTATTAGGAAGATCTTGGTAGTATGGTGTTGGAATTATTCACGATTGCCAAAGAAATGTAGTTTCTATCAAGGATGGTGATAAATCCGCTTTACTTCTTTTGAAGGAGGAAGGTAAGAAAGCTTAAGAACCTAAGTATCTTGAGGAATTACACCTTGAGATTAGAGTTTTTTGGATGAAAAGGTGATGGATTTGGAGTAGGTGGTTGATAAGGTTTCTGAGGTTGTACATTGTTGAAGATCTTGTTAATAGAATATAAATTGAAATATTTAAGGGCTTTTGACTTTTAGAATTTGTTACATCATCTTCAAAAGAGTTCGATTGAAAATGTATTTAGAGGTGAAAATAATATTTTAGTATCAGATGTGCAACAAAATCTTGTAAGCAATTCAAAGATGGAGAATTTACTAATAGATTTTAGAGGTGGAGTTAAACAACTGAACAATTCATTGATGGATAATAGTAAGGATTATGATGAAACTGAAATACACAATTGAAATAATGGAACTTGTAGAAGAATTTTATCAAACATGAAATGGTGTGAATGTTTGGGTAATCCATATAGTTTTGGAGGAAATAAGAACATTAATTTGCAATTAATGTACCATACATGCAAGGAATACATTATCAAAAAAGGCAATGAAAATAATTAGTTTAGTGGTTTGGATGAAGAAGACAAGAGGGTGAAGAATGAACATGGGATGTCTTAAACTCGATTAAATGTTCATAAGTTTCTATTATGGAATATTTTTAAGTCACCTGATGTGTCTAGTGCAGAAGCATCCTTGGGTTGTTAGAAATCTTGGATCACCCAAAAATAAATTTACCTATCTATTTTTTGTTTTTTTTTGTTCTTTTCAATAGTTTTCCTATTTTTTGGTAGGCGATCAATCTAGTTAACTCATTATTTTATGTGACCCTTATGGTGTGGTCTAGGCATCATAAAGACATTATGTCTAGCTTCGCAATTTGTTCTGGTGTTTTTGGATAAAGTTATCTTAAGTTCGGTTTGGTCTTACTCTAGCTTACTCATTCTAACTATCAAGGTGGCAAGTTGTAGCTTGGAATGAAGATTCACAATATACAATGCTTAATGGCACATTATTATATATGTTATATGCATGATCAACTCTCTTGTGTGGCTGCATGATGCAATGTATCTATTTGGGGTTGTTCTTATGGATTTAGGTCTTGACCTATATGTTGTACTACATTTCCTTTATATTGGAATTTAATGTTTAGATAAGATGACACGTGGATGTCAATCTTGTATATAAGTAGGGCAGTGGTTCCAGGCTACATAGGGTATCAATGGCTTTCAGTTTGTAGAGAGAGGTCCGAGCTTTGGGTGGTGTACGTGGTTCCGATGGAGTTGCTTGTTTGATTAGAGATGATCTGTTCAATACTACCACATTGGTTCTTTCTGACACTTATGCCAGATTTACGTGGATCCAAGTTGGAGGTACCAGTCACGTTTGAAAGATATCTTCATTGTTGTTTGTTACTTAACACCGACTACCTCACCTTACACCATTCATAGTGTTGAGGATGAGAACCCTTTTCCAGACCTATTCAAGAGCATCTCCAAGTTTGGGGCTATGGGCGACATCATCATCTTAGGAGATTTTAATGCACGGACTAAAGATCTCCAGACCCCCCAATATGACCATGGGTCCGATTTGATTTGTACTACTAAGAGGGATCTTACTAGTATGGGGCTTCAGCATTTATCCGAGGATCACAGTGGAACTCTAACTTGTTATGGTCGCCACCTTCTCTAGCTCTGTGAGTCCTCCAACTTGGTGATTCTGAATGGCCTCTCTTGTTTCTCGGGTTCTGAGCTTTTTACGTGTTGGCCTCATAGTGGGGGTGCGAGCGTGGTGGATTACATCCTCGTTGTTGCTTCCTTCCTCCCCTCCATCCAATATTTTACTATCTCCCGTCTTCCCTTGGCTGATCATGCCCTTCTTAGCCTTTCGGTCCGTGTTTCTTCCCACCCTTTATCACCCATCTCTACTCACCCTGCTCGGTTCCGCCCCCACACTCATTTATGTTTTGAGGATAGTGATCAAGACCTCTTCATTTTCCATTTGAGAAGATTCCTCTGCCTAGCTAGCTTCATGGATCACAGTCAAGTGTCCACCATGTTTCACTCACTAGCTACCGCGATTTGGGAGTCAGCTCTCCTCTCTATCCCTCACTGCTTCATTTCCAGCACTCACACATCAGCTCGACGAAATACTTGTCTCATGAATCAGTGGTTTGATGATGACTGTAAAACTTTCCACCGCTCCTTGCGCTTGGCTTTTGATACTCAATCCCCTACTTTCACCAATTTACAACTCTCTTACAAACGCTTTCTTCGCCATAAGAAGCGATTATTTATTGCTTCACAGGGCAGATCCCTCTGAGACATGCTTATTCAGTATCCCAAGTTGTTTTGGCGCATCATGTTCCCTAGGCGTAGCCAACCCTAGTCCACCCCCGACCTTCACCTCCTTGCTTCCCATATCTCCACGTTGTATGACATCCCAGGTCAGCTCGCCCCCATTCCCAGCTCGCTCCCCCATTATCACTTATTCTCCACCTCCAGCATTTACGAGGCCATCAGACTTATGAGATGCAGCAGGGTGGCTGATGAGGAGGGTTTTCAGGCTGAGCTCTTCAAACTCGGTACCACGATCTTGGGCCCTTATCTCTCTATGCTCTTTAATAGAGTGGTTTGTTTTGATTTTTCGAACTCTTGGTCGAGACACATTATTCACCCGATCCATAAGTCTGGGCTGATCTCTGGTCCCAGAAACTATAGGACCATCATGATTGGGCATACATTTGCCAAACTTTATGCTACAACTTTGAATACTATTTTATCCAGTGAGCTTGATAGGAGGAATTGCAGGGCTAAGGGTCAAGCAGGATTTAGGACAAACTACCAGACCATAGATCATATCTTTACACTACGAGCTATTATCGAGGAGGCTCGACATCACTCAAAGAAAGTCTACTGTTGTTTTGTGGATTTTCGTAAGGCTTTTGATTCCATCCCCAGAGCAACCCTTTTTCAGAGACTGAGAGATATTGGTATTTCTGAGATCTTATTGACGACTATTATGAGGTTATATGAGACTGTGATTGGTAGACTCAGGACCACAGAGGGCCTCTCTAATCCTATCCAGAGCACCATTGGGGTGAAGTAGGGCTGCCCTCTCTCGCCCACCTTGTTCGAGATCTACATTAATGAACTCAAGGCTTTTCTTAGTGACTCCTCGCTTCCAGGTGATGGTTGTCATCTACACCAGGTATTGATCTCCATCCTTCTCTTTGTTGATGATGTGGTTCTTCTTGCTTCCTCTCCTGAGGGTCTTTAGAGGCTTTAAGATAGACTTGCATCTTTTTGTGATATGAGATAGCTGGTTGTGAACCTTGAGAAGATTCAGGTTATGGTCTTCAACAGTCTGAAGACTTCACATCTCCATTTTCACTTCTAGGGTCGGGAAGTTGAGATTACATCATCTTACACATACCTTGGGGTTAAGTTTTTTGGATCTTGTTTCAGCTTGAGATTAGCTATTCAGCCTCAGATTAGTAAAGGGTTGGGTTCCCTTGCCATGCTCGAGAGATAGTGCTTTAGACACCACTTTCAGGATACATCGTCTAAGTTATCCCTCCTAGATTCCTTAGTAAGACCCATAGTTCTCTATGGCTCGGTGGTTTGGGGTCCTTCTCTTTTAGACTCAGATTGGGCCATGATCGAGCATACCCAAATTATGCTCCTCCGTCGGATTATCAGATGTCATGGTTCTAGCCCCCACAGTATTATTTTGGCTGAGTTCGATGCTCACCCATTCAGACTTGCAACCATTTTTGACTTGATCTAGTTTCTCCACTATCTTTGTGGCTTTGCTGACTCGGAGGAAGGCCAACACAGATACCCTTATTTAGCCTACTACTCCTCAGTTGCTATTGCTAACTTCGATCCTACCACTAGAGCCTGCGGTTGGTATGCTTAAGCTACTATCTTATTGAGTTCAATGGGGATCAACATTGATCATCTTCCTCCCTACCAGTTCTCATTGGATGCCCCTGCTCATCTACTCCCTTCTCGGCAAGAGTTGAACGGGCATGTCAGACTTGACATTTATAGGAAGTATATCACACGGACCTGGGTGGATCCTCCAGGGGGACTACGTCCAAGGATGGCTTTCTACGCTAAGCACTTCTTAGTTATCTAAGATGGGATTATTGTACGCCCTGAGTACGTACATAGATATTGGACTCATGCCCTGCGTATCTCCCTTGGCTCCTTTAGGGTGGGCTTGTACAAACTTCGGATTTAGGTCAATCACCATATTACTAGAGAGGATCGGGTGTGTACACTTTGTACCTTAGCAGAGGCAGAATCTGAGATTCATTTTCTTTTCAGATGCCCCATATACTACGAGATTAGAGGGAGATTTTACTATCTATTTAGAGATTGCAGATCCCTCTCAAAATTTTTCAGGTACACCAATCAGTGTTGCATTGCACTCTATCTCCGTGAGTCCTTACAGCTTCATGACCATACTTTATAGCTTTCATTTCCCAGGAGTCAGACCCAGGCATAGCTTATTACAACCTTCTTCTCGCCCTTAACTCCACCTCGGGGTGTGAAGCAACCATACAGTTTCCCTAACACAGGCTGTTCTAGATCGGTGAGACCCCGTAGGGGACCTTTTTGCTAGCGACACTCCTCTTGTAGCACTTAGCTTCATCACAGGGCTTCTAGTAGCCGCATAGATCAGTTACTGTTGGAATTTTTCCCTGTGAAGATGGATACCTAATCTTTTTCATGATGTTTCCTGCTTTCTTCTTCTTTTGTTGTGCTTGTTCTTTTTTGGACACCGTTTGGTGCTCCGTTTGTCTTCTTTTTCCTTGTTGTAAGCTTCCAGTCCCATAGACCCACACTGTGGTCTTTTTTTGGACATTAATAAATTTATCTTATCTTATCTTGTCTAGTAGAGAAGGATCAAGAGAAGCAACTATGATAGTAAATAGGATTTGTAGAAGTTGTATTAATTTCGACGAATGATCATTTGAAAGCATGTAGATGATGGAAGTGAATGTATCTAACAAGGTAGCAATTTTGTATTGAGAATGGTGTTCAGAGTACATAATTACATTTTCATGCCAACTGTATGATAATCTAGTGATATTTCTTTTAGTGGTGTTCATTTCTTATTAGATTGTTTGGGAATTTCCACTGTAACATATCTAGTTGCAAAACTAACTTAGGAAACTAAAAGTGTTGTATGAACAATAATTCAAGGGATGCGCTAACGGATGACTTCCCGCTCCTATGGAAATTCAAATTCCCCTGCGTGCACATCCGTGGATCCATCGTAGGCTCTCGTATTTGCATCAGTGTTCGTAGAAGATGATTTTTCTTCGTTGCTTGGGTTTGCTGCGGTGGATGGTGCCTTTGGGGGGAGGGGTAGGGCTTCCCTCATGCCTTCTCTTGATGGCATCCATCTTCCTCCATCTCCATGTTGGTTAATGTTGTTTCGACCTCGCCTAGTGCCTCTGCGAGTACCCTTGTTCTGGCCTCTTCTACTGGTCTGGGGGGTTGGGTTTTTTCATATGCTGATGTGGCCACTTTTGAGGCTAGATTGCACGATGCTGCTCCTTTCTCGGGTCTCTTTTGGGCCTTCTCATTCCCGAGAGGCCTCTCCGGTGAGTGTATCTAGCCCAGTAAGGGTTGTTTTAGACCAAGCTATTGATAATGAAATTTTTACTATGGCAAAGGAGTTCTCTGCCCTAGCAGTTACTTTTTGATTTCGTAGTTTCTGGCCCTCTCTTTCTATTCTTCATGCATGGATCTCTGAGCACTGGGAACCAATCTTAGATAATGGTGTTCAGATCTTCCCAGTTGCTAAAGGTTTCTTCATTGTCACGTTTGCATCTACTGAGGACAAGAAGGCTATTCTATCTAATTCTTTCTCATGGCAAGGTCGTTTCCCTCTCTTGGCCAAAACGTGGCATATGGATTTTAACCCGCTCACAGAGTCCTTCAACAAGGTTCCTATTTGGGTTAGGCTTTTGAATCTCCCTATGCATCTCTGGCTTGACTCTATTTTGGAATCTGTGGGGAATGCTATTGGAAATTTTTTGTTTGTGGACTCGGCTACTTCTGATATTCTCCATTCAACATGTGCATGAATTCTTGTGGAGTTGGATGTCTCAAAGGGCCTCCTTGAGCATATCTGCTTGGCCTCTTCGTGAGGCTCCTGGACCCAAATATTGGATTACAAAGGTATCCCCTTCTACTGCAAGAAGTGTCACATGACTGGTCTCTTGATTGCTCATAGCTTTTCTATGAAGAACAAGCTGAGGCATCCTTCCTGGTGGCATGGGGCCTCCCCCGAGCACTATACAGTGCACAAGTTCGATCTTGAGGATGGCTCTTCCCCTGTGGTTGGTTCTCCTCTAGATGACACTTCTTTGAGGACATTGGACACTATGGATGTCCGGCCTTCAAGTCTGGATTCTCTCCCTTCTCCTGTCCCTGATTTGGCTACTTTTCCTCATCCTGGTGGGGGCCTATCTTCTTTGGTTCCTCCTAGGGAGTTTGATTTGTTGGGTGCTTCTGCTTCCCCTGGCCTCCTCTCTTCTAGGGCTTGGCTTGGTGAGGCAGTGAGGGTGGAGGATGGATGGATTATAGTAAAAAGAAAGAAATCTAAGCCCTCTTTTCCTCCACTAGATATGATTCTCAGGTCGAGCAAGGGAGATTCTAAATCAAAGAGCAAATCATGAGTTCTCTTGTTGTGCCTGGTTTTAGAAGTTGGAGCCCAGGTTTCTTTGGCTCCTAATTGGATGTTTTGTTTTTATTGGTGATAGGATTTGTCACCATGGTTACCTCTTTTCCTAGAGGGTAACTGGATCCATCTTTGTTTTTGTGCTTATTGAAAATCCTAAGTTTTGTATAGGGTTTTAGGCACCCTTCAAAACCTGTTTTCCTTAATAAAAAACATATCTAGTTGCAAGGATTGGACATCTCCTTTGGGTTTCTCTATTCTTAATTATATCATGTTCTCCCAAGCCCACATCTATATAAGTATGACTCCTATCAAATGTGAAAAACTACATCGGTAGATAATCTCATGAAGCTTGTGCTACAAGTGAGCTAAAATGCAAGTGCCCCATGCAAACCTACAAGAAAAAATTAACATATCCTCCAAGATCTAGCCCCAACCATCTACAAAGCCATGCACCCTTTGATATGGAATCACAAATCTACAATGAGTGCCACCAAATTTGAAGCAAGTAGAGCATAATACTATTGCATCACTCTCCATCTAATCCTCTCATTACCAATGGTATCATCATGGAATACCCTTCAAAAAACCTCACCATCACAAACATAATCATAATACATGAAGTTGGAACTCAAAATATGATAGATTTTCTCGAGGGTAATCATCATCTCACCCATAGATAAATGAAGAGTGTTATGGTTTGAATGTCATCTCTTGACAAGTGTTGTCAATAGACCCCAATTAACTCAGAATTGTGACATCTCAAGAAAAAACCATAGACCATGCTAACTAGTAATCTTTCTTTTAGAAATTTTTATCTTAGGAATCATCTCAAATGGACTTGGATGTAACACATTTTCAAGTCAAACACACATCATTCAGTTAATTATCAAATTGAGCATCAAGCATCAATCTAATCATCCTATCCTCTAATTTATCAAGTGAAAGTTGTAACAATATTGCTGAGCACATCAACTTTCATTCCTTTAGATCTTGAGGATGAAAAGTCATCAAATCTATCTATCCTATTGAGTTTGACAAAAATAATACTATCTACTCGATTAAATTGATTTGAAAAAACATCAAAACATCATCAATTTGTCAAAACAACATTCAAATTAAAAAAAAAAAATTAATTTGACATCAAAAGACTTGAAGACATCATTTTTTTTTGAATCGGATGCCTATTATTTTATTGCCATTGATCAATTAGAGAGAGGAGGAGTGAGACACCACAATGTCTCCTTGCTTGGTTTGGCGATTGGGATTGAGAGATATGGATCGATTGCTCTATCCTACGATAGGAATTCATTGATGGCTTCGAGGCGAGCATGGAGAGATAAAGACAAGTAAAGTGATCTATTTTTTTATTAGTGATACAACATTAAAAGAACAACAATTTTTTGTTAATGTGTTGTAATATAGTAAACATGATGTTTTGGGGTAGTTGTGACACTTTATTATGCATAAATGATAAAATTATTAGCAAAAGAATTTTGGCATACAAAAGTGATGAAACAATCTTTGTATGTGATGTAGAAACAATCTAATGTGGCCTAACATATGTGGCAAAAGACTACTTACACGTGATGAAAAAAATCATGTTAGTGATGAAAAATTCGTCAAAGTGACATTTTACCTAATAACGATTTTTCAAAAATCACCAAAAGTGAGGAAAATTAAATTAAAGACAATCTAAAATCTAGTAAAAATGGAAAAGCACTAGGTAAAGACCTATGACTCATCAGAGAACCATAATATGCAATCCTCTAGGAGTGCCTGGCCTTCTCGAACCTATTCTCACAATGTGGGACCACTATTGTAACTAAGAGGAAAATATAGACAAAACTGAAAAATCAAATGAGGGGAGTGAAAATAGAAATTTTATCTTTTATATATCACTTTTTGACATTTTTGAAGGTAAATTTTTAATTTTTTTAAAAATATGGACCATTTAATCAAACATTTTCACTAGGGCATAATTTAAACTCAAATTTTAATTGGGAAATCAATCAAAAATTAGAAATCCACTAAAAATTCATAAACACTTCAAAAATCAATTAAAAAATTAAAATTCAAAAAAATAATAAACATTGCAAAATCATTTCAATTCATTTTCCAAGCATGCATATCATCATGAAGGTGAGAATTTTCTTGAATTGACGTCAGATGTAAAATTTCAAAATTCAAATTGGGACATTAAAATTGATCAAAATTTGAATCACGAGTTCATATCAAAATTTTATCATTAGTGGGGCAACATCAAGCTAGTTAAATTCATCAAAACAATCAATTCATACAATAAATTGGTTTGACATCGAATTATCAAACCATCATAAAAACAAAATTGAATTCACACACACCATATTATCCTTTGAACCAACACACTTCACACATTGATTCAAAGAGGGCAAAATGTATACACCTAATGGTCAAAATTAAATATAAATTAAATTCAAGTCATTTGGATTAATTACAAAAAAATAAATTAACTATGTAATTGAATCAACCACTTGATCATATAGTTCATTAATTAAATCTAACCCATGCATAAATCATATGTGGCTAATTTAATTAATACTTTTCAATTAATTTATTCCTAAATATTTTCACCTACCACCACATGAATAAAACCAAGTTGACTAATACGAGGCAAGAGCCAAGTGCACATAGATCAAAAATAGACTTTTCTATCTTGAAAATTTAATCTTAAGGGAGAATCTTGGTCATTCAAGTTGGATACATCAAACAAGCACAACTCAACTCAAATCTTGATCATGGTTAATCTAATTCACCCCCTACACCTTGAGAAATCCTTTAAGTAGGATGCATTTCAAGAGAGAATCACCAATTCGCATAGTAAGTGAATTATAGTTGATTTACACTAGAGCATCATATCGTCGAGAAGTTTACTAGTGTAGACAACTTAGCTTAGATTCATTAGTTTCAACATCATAATGGAGGAGTTGCACCACGTTTAGATATTTTGATCATTTAAAATAGAATTGCATCATTGATCATAACTTCATTCATCATTTCACATTCTTTCTTTTAGGTTTTCACTTGGGGATCTAATTGCAACTAAGAACACAATTCAAGTCCCTAGAATCAAAGATCCATAGAATGCTCATCGTCATTTCATTTCAATTTGTTTTAGATAATTGTTTATAATGATTTTGAATTGATATGATCATACTAATGTTCTATGAAGATTTTTAGTTTACAAATTACACACATATATCTATATTGCTCTATTAGTTTGTTCTTCTTTATCATTGATACATGCTTGTATTTCACTAATAGCATGAAATTGTGGTATTTGGACATTATTAATTGAAAATTGGACAAATTTCTTCTCTCTTTATGATCAACATATTTTTCATTTTTACTATATGTGCCAGATAATTGAAACCATCTCTCATTATTAGAAGTAAAATTTTCATGATCTAGATCCCAATTATGAAAACCATTACTATCCATGAAAAATATGTAATTATGATAAGTCACTCTTCATCGGATACACACCTCCAAGAATATAATTTTTGTCCAAAACACTGAACAATAATTTTGGAGTCTGATTAATGTGTTCATCATTTGACATAACATCAATAATATGATCAATGATCATTTTGTGAATCTTCATCCTATACTATATGTTTCTTTTCAATTTCAACATAATATATCCATTAGGGAATTCGAAAGAGGTCCTTTGATTTTATTTTTTCAAAAAGAGAACTAAAAGTTGGGTCATACAACTTAATAAAGAAATTTACGCATTCAATCTCCTCAGGCTTAAAATGTTTTTGAATTTTCCCATATGCATTCATGATCCTTTTGATTAGAGAAAACAATCCTCTCATTCTTTTTATTTATTCCAAATAATGCACTAACATACACTTTGCATTGAATGTTTTATAATTTTCTTTATATTATGGTTGAAACTCATTCTAACATAAGGGGTATAGTGGAAAATAATGTAGAGGGGATAGTAATTACCCAATTTTTACCTCCAACCTAGATCATGACATTCACAAGGAACCCCTTTAGGTATTCCTACAACCAAGCCTATATGCTTGGTTACAATCAGATTGAACTTGTCTTAGTCCATCTCCTAGTGGCCCCTTTGAACTAGACAAATCAACTCTACTTAACAAATTCTTTACTATACATAATCTTTGTTCTACGATCCCAGATTACCAAGTACTGCTCCTTGCAATTTAGGATATTCCCTTGGCTTCACTACCAAGACTTAAAACCTTTTTCCTTCAGCTTCCCACACTTCAAGCGATTCCTCTAAACTCCTTATTTCTAGTCCTAACTACATACTCATTATCTTGCATAGATTGGCCTCGTTAGAGACCTACTAGGAATTAGGCCTCCTAATAAGGTATTTTGGAAATCTCTCCAAATCTTTAAAAATTACACTTTTGGATACCTTTTTCTCGAACTCTTATATTCCAAAATTTTACATTTAGTTTCTTCCTCTTTAATACCAAACCATAAAACCCTCATTAATAATGCCCTAGTAGGCCTAAATGCTTGCTTTACAAAGAAAACCATACTTTCCTTGGTTATCTAGGCTAACTGATGATTTGAAAAGTTTTTTATGTTCAATAAAATACACAATCCACCCTTCAATTGGTGGTCATCTAAGGAAAACCTCCCACATGCGCCGATTTGTAGACATTTTAGGCTAGCTACATAGAGATGTCTAGCCTCAAATGTCTCCAAAACTCACAAGCGTGCAATCTAATCAATCCAAAGCAAAAAAAATCTATTAATACATGGAAACCAGAAATTATACAAGAAAATCAGATTTTTCTACCACAAAAATGAAGAGGTACTCATTATTTTCCTTCAAAACCCTAAGTGATCATGGTTTTAGACCTGGAGTGATATATTCTTTTATCCTTCACCAAATAAAATGAAACTAGATAAAAAAGAATGATAATTAAAAGCATTAAATTTTACAATAGATTGCAAAATATTTTCAATACATACATGATCAGTATAGTCCCTGAAACACAAGAATACACATTTTGGAAAATGGATCAATTGTCTCAATCAATGCTTCCCAACAACAATATATTTTGTACAAGGCCAAAAAAAATTTCTAACCATATAGCCATTGGGTTACAACTTGACAAAATATTTTTGATTAAGTAAAATAGGTTTTAACAGGTGCCTGAAACCCAACAGTAAACAAAATATACCAACATTATGTCATGAGCATGGAGCAAATCAATAAGAAATAATAGGCCATAGAATGCCACAAGAACTTGACAAAATAAAACACAACCTCTGAAGGAGTAGGCAAGCCTATCAAACAAAAAACCAAAAGAAAAATAGAAAATCTAAGATAATCAATCAGGGCACTGTATCTTTGACCAACTCTACAGCCTTAAGCTCCAACTTTTCCATGGTCTTGGCTACTTCACTCATCAGCTATATGTTATTTGGAGATTCCTCCCCATCCCTCTTCTTCTTGTTCGATCTCATTTTATTGCTCGGGCTCTCAACAAGGGGGTTGACATCATCTTTTGTTACCTTGTTATCCTCATTTTCCATGTCTTCTTTCACCCTTGTGCTAACCTCCATCATAGCATGCAACTTTTTGATATTATCATTTAAGCCTTTGATAATATTGAGGCTCTGGTTAGTAGTGTTGTGGAGAGAGCTCTCCATCCTTTCCATTCTTTTTTCCACCTTAGTAACCCGGTATCTAGTTAGCTGATTCTGTAAATCCTGTATTCCCCGTCCTTCCTTTCTAGACCCTACAACCTATTCTTTGTCTCCCTTATTTCATGAAAAATCCATTTGATAGACCAAAAGTTATCCACCATGTAGTTCTGGGCATCGTTAAGGAGATTCATCCCCACCTCCTTGGCATTGTCATTGAGAATCACCATTGCTGGATCAATAAGTTCCTCTAAATGAATTCCCTCCAAGACCCGGGGCTGGATAGTTTCTCTCACAATGCCCATTTTTGCAATTTGAGTTTCAAAGTTCCTCTAGACCGTTTTCCTAACCTTAGAGCTGAAAGTACAAGTTATTTTTTCCATACCACAATCCTCATTTCTCTCCTCTTGGGCATGGAGAGGGGACTCCTATCCCTTACCTGAATCCTAATCAACATTCATTTCATTGCCCCTTCTCCTCTTGATTGGTCTTTCCACCTTCTTGTGAACTGGGACCTTGCTAGTACTCTCATCTTTCACATTATTCTCCTCCTCCATTTCCATTCCCTCATCCTCTTCATTATAGTCCTCAATAGAATTAACCTCAGACTTAATAATTTTACCCACTGAGCCTTTCCCATCCTTGATAAGAGCTTTCTGTGTCCTCCGAGGACTCCACTTTATGGGCTATGGATACGAACATCTATAGTTTTTAAATTGAAGCTGGTTCATAGTATGCTCCCATTACTAAAATATTATCAAAATGTACAACTAGATAAAATGTTATCAATGTTGCTAAGCAACATTTTGATAACTTGTCAATATTTATTCATTTTTTGCATTTGTCACATTGAAGTGACCAAACCACCTTGGAAACATCACATTGGGATAATTTATATCCACAAACACCAAATTTGGCAATTTGGACAAATTTCACAAAGTTTGACCATCGTTGACCACCAATGGCCTCTTTAGGACTATAGGGAATAAGTGACCAAAGAAACTTGTTACAAACACAATGGTCTAAGAAGACCTTTTAAATAAATTGAATGATCACAAGACAATATAAAAAATTCAATGGATCCCATTTGAATAGGATCAAGAGCCTTCAAGGTGCTCCTACCCCATACTCCCCATGATAGAAAGAACTCAGGTCCCTTGAATTACCAATTGTTGAACAATCGTACCATGCTTTAATATACCACTTTTAGGAATTCATGTAGAATCTAAATCAAGTAAGTCTTCCCACTTGACTAGATACTCGTATTTTCTCATTCTAGTCTATTTGACTACCTTGGAATCAATAATGCTTTCTAACTATAAAGGTTTACTTGGAGTTAAATCCTTAACCCATTCAACATCTTCTTCCATAGCACCATTACCTGCACTATCATTCACAACCTCTGGACTCCTATATGGGAACAAATCTAAGAAATTGAAAATTGGTGAGATAACAAGATCTAGTGGTAATTCACTCTCATAAGCATTAGGACCAAATTTATGCACAATCTTGCATCATCCTATCTTCTTTATAAGTAAATTTGTGGGTTTCCCCTTGAGTAACCTTTCCTTCTTGAGTTAGGCCATAACCAAATGCACTACTTTCAACTAAATATCCCTTCTCTTGAGGTCTGCTTTATCCTTGTACTTAGCACCATTCCTTCCTAGTGTATCCTTTAAAACATCATGAATCTCTTTCATAGTAGTGGAAAAATACTCTTCTTGATAACTCCTCTTCTCCAAACCATGAAGATCTATGCGATCTAATATACCCCTAGGATTAAAACCATATACTAATCCAAAATGGACTTTTCCTTGTACTCCCATTCACAGAGTCATTATAATAATATTCTTCCTGCCTAATAACAATAATCCTTCCCGCAACACATAATAAGAGTAATCAACATGAAATATGTTAGCAAAAATGGAATAAATTTCATAAGCCTCCCTAAAGTCAAGGTTATCTTTATAAATCTCCTTTAGAGAATCCAATTACATGCTTTGTAACTATAATTATTGAAGGCTAAGAACTCTCCTACTCAAGGCATCTACTACCTTATTGGAAGCCCCATCTTATATTTGGTGACAAAAGTGTATGACTGCAAGTACTCCATGAGGTGCCTTTGATTTAACTTTTCCCACCCTTTGAGAAACCTTAGAGCATGATTATCGGTAAGTCTATATAAAATACTTTGGTAGTAAGTAATTCCTACATTTCTTAAGGGATTGTACCATTGTATAGAGCTCCAAATCATAAGTGGAATACCTCTATTTATCTTGACTCAACCTCTCTCAGAAAAATGCCATATGATGACCTTCCTGGCTAAGAACTACTCCTAATTCTTGTTTACTAGAATCACACTCTATTGTAAATAACTTATTAAAATTAGGGAGCACCAAGGCAATAATTTTTTCTACCTTTTTCTTCAAATACTCAGTTGTGGCCAACCTTCCTTGTCCAAGAAGACTTGCATTTCGTTCCCCCCCTTAATGGTATCAAGAATTGGTGCACAAAAATGACTAAAACCCTTGAATTTTTTTTAATATAAGTTAGGTAGTTCATGGAAACTCCTAACATCACCTATAGACATTGGTGTGGGCTAGTCAAGGATGAATTCTACCTTTAAGGGATCTAATTTCAAACATCCCTTTGATACTACAAATATGAGGTATACCAGTTAGAACTTCATGAATTCACACTTCTCTAGGTTGATCAACAATCTATCCTCCTGAAACCTTTTCAATACCTATTCAAGATAATTAATATGTTCCTCCTTAGTTCTGCTAAAAACCAAAATATCATCAAGATAAAAATTAACAAATTATCAAATAAATTCAACCAATACCTCATTTTATAAAGCACATGAAAGTGCTTGGGGCATTGGTAAGACCAAATGACATTACTAGCCACTCATAGAGACCCTCATTTGTCTTGACAGTAGTCTTCCACTAATCTCCTATTGCTATTTTGATACGATGATAGGTTGAATTTAAATCAATATTGTATAAATTTATTTTATTAATTATTATTTTATCATACAAAAAATAATAAAATAGCCAAAGAATGCGTTAAATATAATAACTAGAGATCATATGTGATTGCATGCATTGTGGAGGAGTTTTATTGAGAGTTTTTGAGAAGAAAGAGAAATTTATCATGATTTTTTGATCCCACATGATGAACACATGATTAAAGGTAATTTTGAGCCCTTTTTAGCATAATATTTTCAATCTCACCTTTTTTTTTCATGCATGGTTTTCTTTAATTTTGACTAGTGTTGGGAAACTTGAAACTAAAATTATTACCCTTTCCACATAACTCATAATAAATATAAAATAAATATGTAATTGAAATTCACATGCAAGAGAATAGATGGCATACCCACAAAAACGTGACACACGATATACCTTGGGAAACCCTTATTGAGGGAAAAACCTAGCCTCCAAAAGCATCCATCACCATGTACTATTCAACAAAAAACCATTGCAATACAACCATAGAAGACTTAAAAGCCATAACCACAACCAAGAAATCCATGTGAGCAAGAATGAATTCATACATCCCATGCCATATTTCCAACCTTCACAATTGCTCCCTTGGCTAACTTGTCAAGCCTTGTCTTGCTCAACTTTCCTTTTTGCCTTTTGCCCTTTTCATACAACTACCATTTTCTTATATAGTAGTAAGCTCACACAAAACCACCAAGTGGTATTACATAAACTATGTGATACCTAACCCATTTACCCCAATTTAATATTGGGCATTTTATTTATTTTTCCCCAATATTAAATAATTATATCAAATTTTATCACAATGTTATAATACAACTCATCGAGTATATCCCATGGGAATATTTGCATTTTGTACATCCATCTAGGTACAACATTACATAGTAAAATAAAAAATAAAATAAAAATAATATTATGCAATGTGTGCAACACCCATAATATCAACAATCTCCTACTTATTGTATACATTGCATAGGGTCAATCCATAGCCACATAAATGAGCAAGGAAATAATCCCTCCTAGCACATCCATGATCATGGATCAAAGTACACCATGTGCTCCATCCTTGTACTTGCAAAAAAATCAAAGTATTTAGCATCTCAAACATGAATGTTCCCACCTCTTATTATGCCACTACCACCAAACATAAATAGAAACCATCCAAAGAGAAAGCCACACAACCTATCACATAAGAATCGTAAAATCTCGTACTAACTGAAATGCCAAGAAAAAACACTTGATCCAAAGGTAATCACATGTATCTGTAGTTTTCAAAATCCATAGCTAAAATTACACCCAAAACAAGTGCTAACCAATCCAACTATCTATACCTCAAAAGGTATACCAAGTGAATCTCACATCATCAACATATCCAATCTGTAACTTGCAATCACAAGTCTCAAGAGCAATACCTACCACATATATACCAAGAAGCTCCCACTGCAAAAGATAATGTCAAATCTATAACCAATCCACTCACATCTCAAAGAAATGAATCCATGTAGTCTCAAGGGCTTCCACAACAACATAAACCAATAACTTGCAAGAATAACTCTCATAACAAGTCTCCAAAACTCTCCCAAGTTCTCCACAACCAAAAAAGGAAAAAGATAAAGGAATAACCATGCCATCTCTCACATGGCATACATGAACACAAAAAATGATCACAATCTCTAACCAATCTTAGTAATCTAATGTAAGTGAAACCAAACATTTAGGAAGATAAATGAGACCAAAGGGAAACCATGCAAATCATAACCTGTATCATGTCCTTCTACACACACTTCTAGATGCAAACTTTTCCAAGTAAGATCTCCTCCAAAAAATCCCAACCAAGAAGCCACAACACTCAAACCATATAAATAATCATGGATCTAATCCTCCCACAAGATGATCTAACTCATAAACCATTCATAGACCAAGTGTTGGAATTACAATAGGAAAGGTGAACTTCTGAGAGGGGGGGGTGTTCTGTGAATCAATAGTTTAAACTTTGACCCTTAAAACATTCACCGCACATCCATCTCTTACATTCAATAAGTAAACTGGAATACCATGTAAAGCATGTACTTCTAAATCATGAAAACAAGTAAACATTCACACATATTTGACACCAGATATGATTACCTAGAAACCTTCCAATGAGAAGGTAAAACTGGGGTGGGGATGACACCCATAAATCTTCACTACTACAGTAATAATGTGTATCCAATGAAGGTTACAATGTTTGATCATGAGACATGATCTACCCTAGGAAAGGTTTGCCCTGTTAAAGACTTACAAAGACTATTAGGTCTCACCCCATTAAAGGATTTCAACACCTTGTTGAAAGACTTTAACTCACAATTAATTAAGCACCCTGCTAAAGGATTTCAATATAGCATGTTAGGACTACTCTGTTAAGAGGTTTAACTGATTCACCTGTTAGAATGACTCAACATTGATCCTGTGGTTAGCACTTGATTTCCTAATGATAGATCACCTCTAAATTGATGTATTCTCAATCCTTCTTGATCAGATGTCTTTTTTCTGTATCCTATTTCCTTCCCCTGTTCTCTTTAACTAATTCTGCAATGTAATCTCATATCATAACTCCTCAACCACCATGAATGCTCTATTTTTTCATGCAAACTTCTTTCTTTGCTCCTTCATACTCTTTCACAATATAGATAATTTATGGTTTGTCCTCCTTAAAAAGAATTAGGTGACTTAGAGTTAGGTATGAACCAATGGCTGTGATTCATCCATTTTGAAAATTAATCTTTCCCTTTTTCTAATTGGATACATGTAATATTCGTCCTTATATTCAAAAATTCATAATTCACTCTTTAAGTCAGCTTAAAATACTTTACATAGTTGTTTGTGCCATTACAAACAACTATGCCAAAACTATCTTATTTGGTGTCTGAAGTCTCTGATGCTCAACATATACTATCTTCTATAATGTGATTCAACATCTTATCACTCAACATGCTCTACTTGCTCAGCTCCTGAATCACTCAACATACACTATTTTTGTGACACTTGAGTGACTCGGTGCATGAGTGGCTCAACACTCACTGTGGACTCAGCATGCTCTGCTATATACATGTTGTGCTCAACATGTGCTACTTGTTCAACATGAACAAAGTAAAATGACTTAAGTGTGTAGAAACTCATTAGTCAAACTTGATCTGAGATCAACAATCTCCCCCTTTGACATGAGTGTCAAAAACACTTGGTCATGCATTAATGTCCTTATTCTTATGAGCATAAGGTATCTCTTATTCGGCTTATGTACAAAACTTCAAAATTTTGTAACAACTTATACCTCAAAATTTGATAACTCCCCCTAAGTTGATAGGTCTATTCAGTATTCAAAATTTTGTACTCCTATTGAGTAAATGTGTCTCAACTGATACTCTTTGACTTCATGCTATTTTTGCTTGCTGTTCTTTGCTAATTGATACTCTTTCATTTCATCTCCCCCTTTGTTCTCATTCTATTCTTCTTTTCTCTCTATCTCTTCTCCCATATACAAAATCTCCCTCTTTTTATTTTTCCCCCTTTTTGACACTGATGTCAAATGGGATATACACTAATATTGTGTTTGTCCAAAAAATATTTATGGACCTCTAGGATAATTTTGAGAGCTGCATCCCAATTTTCACATGCCATATCCAAAGACTTAATTTAGATGGCTAGCTTAGTAGCAAGGTGGACTAGGCCGTCTAATGTTGAAATATTAGGGTCTTTCTTCATAAGTGTTTCAATGTAGCCTAACTCGTGCAAATTTTTCATGTGGGGGGTCAATGTTGTTTGGATGCTAATCACTTCTGCCCTTATATTGGCCTCATCTATTGATAGTGTAGCTAACTGACTCTGTGTTTGTAGCAAGTTCTGAAGTGCTTCTCACTTTGAGCTGGTGTCATAGGTAGTTTTGCACTTGATGCATTAATCTACCTTTCCAAACTCAAAATGTGATTTCTTGTCTCTTGTGTGAAGAGTGTTGGATTGCACAATTTAGTGTACAGTGAGAAAATGTTCTTGAATACCTTCTTTACACTCTCAATATTAGTTGCCAATGCAACTTGTGTAAGTGCTATATCACCTGATATTTTCTCATTTACTTTTCTTTGAAATTTCTTTTCAGACCATTCTAGTAATTTAACATTTGTATCAAGGTCTACATAACTAACCTTTTCCACTATGTTTTTCAGTTGTTCAATGAGTGGCTTGGTTTCATTTGGAGCAGGCAGACTAAATGCATCCAAAAAGATGTCCTTGATTTCCAGCAATGCTTGCTTCTGCCTATGCTCCTTTCTGAGTAGTTCTTTTCTTCTCTTTCTTGCTAGGGATTCTTGTAATATGCCCATTTGCTCAATTGTTATTGTATCATAATCATATTTTGGTAAAATAATCTCTTCATCAAGGCTCACATCTCCATATTATATCACTTCTTCAGCCTTTGATGAGCTCAGACTTGGCACTGAAATTTGCAATGGTGTTGCATTTGTGCTTAGCTTTTGAAGAGTATGACTAGAAGGAGTACCATATTTTGGTAAAGTTACCAGGGCTTGAACTGCTACTTGCTCCTTCACCTTTGGTGTTAGCTCAGTCTCTTTAGGCTTGTTCTTTTCTTCCACAATGCCTTTTAATGCACCTTGTATTTGTGCTGGAGGTGTAGATAAGTCTATCTGACCTATTTCACTCTGTGTCTCTATAGTGCCTTGAGTTTCTAATGTGTCCTTTCCAAATGTATCAACCTTTTCTGATGTAGCTTTAGGTATTTTATCTAGAGGTTGTACATTAGTAACTTGAGGGGTGATAGTAGGTGGTTCTTGTGTATTCACCTCTTCCTTTGTAGTACCACTCATTATTTTTTGTATCTCATCTACAGTCACCAATACTGGATTATCACATAATTTTTCCTACAATGTAGATTGATCAATTATCTTTGTCAAATCTTCCTTTGTAAGGGGATTGATGTTCTGAGTAGTGTGGTCAGAAACATCCTTCACTATTATTATTTATGTATTTACACTTGTTACATGTTGAGGGCTAACATCTGGCAGTTGTGTATCTTGTACACTCTGTTCTTCTTGCTGCTCTACCTTAGTTATTGCCTATTCATCCATTTTCATTTTTGTATCTCCCTCAATATTGTCTTTATTTTCATCATCTTCTTCATCATCTTTCACCTCAATGGGTTCTTGTTCTCTTGCCTTTACTGTTACTAGTCCCTATGTCACTTTCTACATTTGTGTGGACTTCTTCCCAACATCTTCAATATTGTTTTACAATATGCTAAAGGCTCTATATTTTGGAACAAATCTCACTGTATATTTCTTCATAGCCTTAGAAATCTGTGCCTTATTGAGTTCAAGCATAACTTGTGCAAGTGATGTTTCCCTTATTTGTCTTTCTAGGTTTAAACAATAATGCCATTTTTTCTCAACTCTCTCATATAAAATTTTAGGCATAGAGTTAGTAATTTCTAGTGGGGCTTTCTTAAAATTTTCCATCATGGCATATATGGCCTCCTCCACTTGATTCTTCTCAACTTTACCAAGGTTATCAAAATCAACATGTGAAAATCCTAACAAATCTGCACTATTCTTAACATTTTCACATAGATTTTCTAAATCAGATAATGGGTTGTGACTCACCACTTTGAATTGGGTATTGTCATCTGATTCAACTCTTTCTTCATCTGATTCAACTTGTGCAATTTATTTCCTCCTCAGTCTTTTTGGCACTCCTCCTTCCTACTCTATTGATTTGGCTTTCTCCTTTGCCTTTTGTGCAGTGTCACATGCACTAGCTCTTGTAGTAGACGCAGTTGGTTTGGGTTGGCTAGGTTTTGCAACTTTCTTGGCTTTTGTCACTAGTTGGGCCTTAGCCTTTATCTTCTTTTGATCTATGGGAGTAGGTGCTTCCTCAACTTCTTCTCTCTTAGCTCCTTCAACAAATTCAATCTCTTCCTCTAGCTGGTCTTCTCCCATTCCTTGTGTTAGTGCAAGTGGTGCTTGTGCCTAGATGTCTTCTTCCTTTTCATCCTCTTCTTCCTCTTCCTCTTCCTGTTCGACACCTTCACCAAATTTATCTTTCAGTTTCTTCACCAACTTCTCCTTCTTTTTTATAATAGAGGAAATCTTTAGTTCCATGGTAATTTTAGATTTTTCCATCTCGTAGTTTCCAAATGTCTTTGCATTTTTATCAATGTCTTCTACAAGTAAGGTTGTAATGCCTACATAGGCCTCATCTACATTGGCTTCGTATCCTAATGGCCTTAACCATCTTACCCTTGAAGTTGCTACTTGAAAAAAAGTGTAATCAACATCAACTAATAAACAAATGTCATCATAATGTTTCCCACTAGTGATACTAGAATTCTCAATCTTTTCTTCATTGATTGCTTAAAGTCCTCAAAGTAGCTTGTCATTACAAACAAAAAATTCTCGCCCAATTTTTCAATGAACTCACCAATCTATATTGCCACTAACTTGTTAGTTTTCCATGAAACTCTGCCAAATGTAGGAAAAGTGTTTTGAACATAAAAGAAAATATATATCAAAATGGAACCAAATTTTCACTGAGCACTCTTTGTCTTTCTTATTACTCCTAGGTTTTCAACTAGTTGTTGTAATTGTAGCTTTGCAAGATCATATGTGTGATATTTCTTTATAATCTTGTAACCAACATCTACTGCAATACAAGGCACACTGTTTAATTTGCTAGATTGGTAAAACTTATGTGCAATAATCCTTATTGCAAAGTCTATTAATTGATCTGTGATGGTATCAATAGTCATTCCTCTCTTATTCCACATAGCCCCTGTATTCTTCTCAATGATCTCTTTTGAATCACTCCTCAAAGTCTTAGGCCGATCTAGGGTTGGATACCCTGTTACCCTATGGATTATCCTTTTGGTAATTTTGATAGGTCCATTATCTAACCAAAGTGAATTGTCATGAATTTTGATTAACACAATCCTAATCCATTTGGTTTTGAACAAATTGAGGAAATCTAGGGCACAAGTTAGCCCTTTCTTTTCTACAATTTTGTATTCTTCCCTTAACACACCATTCTCAAAAAGTCTATCATATGCTTTCTTGATCTCCATATCACCTATACTACCAATTTTTTAATTGTAAAATTTCCTAACATCTTGAACCATTGAAACTTTCAGTGGTATCATGGATAACATGTCGGAGGGGTCTTTTTTGTAAGTAATATCAGGTGTAGCCTTGAATATTGATTGTTTAACCTCATTACTAACTAGTTAAACATTCAAAACCTCCTTTCCCTCAATATTCTTTAAACTAGATGCCATTATGTGAAACTAGGCTTTATGAAAATATAAACAACGTAACTCGACATTTGATAAATACCTTGCAAGATCTAAAAAATGGTGTTGATTGACTGCTCAGTTCACTTTTGATGAATTTCTTGATCACCTCTAGCTCTCCTTGCTATTTCCCAATTTCAAAATGATGAAAAATGAGCTGAAAATTGATCAACTACCCTTTTGAAATCCTATAATAAATGTTGAGTGTTTACAACTATAAGCTTGACATCAATCAATTTCATGCTCACTCGGCATCCTTTAGCATTTTATTCATTTGACAACCATTGCGAGACTAAAATCAACTATCTAGTCTGTTAGCTTAGAATCCTCTAATATTTCACTCGGAACTCATGGGAAACTTTTTATGCTCGGTAGTAACATGAAAAACTTAAAGATTTTTCTTTGATTCCTAATAACATCTTGCATCTTTATTCATGCTTATGTAGACTTTTTAGTACTAAATTCTTTTGAAACTGATGTATGATATAACTTATGAATATCAGTCCCATATACCTCTTGATTGATTAGTTTGATGAGGTGTGATCACCTGGCCCATTGGGTGAAGTGATCCCTTCTCCATTTGATGTGCTATAATCATCCTTTTTCTTCCATGTCTTTCTCATTTCATTTATGACATTTTCAACATCTGCCTTGCCTTTTCCTTTATCAAACTCACAACTTGGTGACTTTGACCTTGTTGGAAAATATCGACTGATGTGACCAATCTTCAAACTATTGGAAATATAAGAGGAGTCATGGAGAGGGGAGGGGTGAATCAATTACTACTGAAATAAATCTCAGATCCCTTAGATGTCAAATGAAATCCAGACTGATAAAATTGAATACTACTGATACTCGATAAATGCAGAGTGTGTATTACTTTAGTAGACCTTAAGATGTTATTAGTAATTTACTTCCAAGAATAGAAGAAATAACATGAACACATAAGATACCAGGATTTAACATGGAAACCTAATTTGGAAAAAAACCACCAAATGTAACTAGTTACTGCTTTTCACTCTTCTGAAGTGAACCTTGTTAGGAGCCAACCCTATTAAAGGATACAAAAGACATTGTTAGGTGTGAACCTATTACATGATTTAATCACCCTATTAGGAGTGTCCTTGTAAGATGTCTTGAAACAATTCAAAGGAATTGCCACCTTGTTAGAGGAACTTTGTTAAGAGATTTTAGATCACTGCTACAATGGTTAGAGAGTAACAATGAAATGACTTGATTGTGATGCAACTAAATTTTTGATTGCAGATCTCTTTTCTAGTTCATACTTGATCCTTCCTAATCGTATAACACTTTTCTGCTCCACAAGGGTACCTGCTTATCCTTTAAGTTCAATTCCTTTCTTCTTATCTCTTTAATTCATTCAACTTGCATTCACACTTTGGAATCACAACTTGACCTTTTACTTATACCTTCTAGATTGTCAAGTTGGATCAAATATAAATTAGAATAACCAATATTCATCACCTCAGTTGGCTAGAATCAATAGATAAAATAATTAAGCTTAACATGCTAAAATAATAAAATCCTTTGGTAGCCAACCCAGCTCGGTAGAAATTGATTCTGAAGTGATTTCTTGTGTTAACCAACAGAAGCTCGGTTAACACTACAAAATTAAAAAATCTCTTTGCTAATTGAGTGAACTTGGTTAAAACTGATTTTTTTCAACTTTCCCTTCATTAACCAAGTGACCTTGGTTAACACACTTTTTTGCATAACTTCCTTTGATGCTCGAGTGAGCTTGGTAGATATTACCTTCTATACAGAGTAGACTCAGGAACATTTAGTAGACTAGGAAAACTATCTTCATTGAAAAAGTAAGCTTGGCATGCATTGACTGTCAATTGATATGACATTTGTGTAACATCAAAGACAACACACAATCAATCAATTGTATCCAACAATCTCCCTCTTCGGTATTGATGGCAACAAAACATGTCATAGCACAATGAAATTTTGAGAACAAGACTTCCTCTGTGAGAAAGTTTCTCTCTCTCTTTGATTTTACATAGAAAAATTCTCCTATAGTATTCTCCCTACAAAATTTTAGAAAGATATGACAGTAAACCTCTCCCTCTTTGATAACACATGCCAAAGACAATTCTAATTAGTGTGAATGTACCTTGAGTACAAATTCATCTGCAATATGTCCTTGTCAATACTGCATCAACTAATTGGTCTTCAACTTAGTTCCTGTTGATGCATCACTAAACTTTATTTAGTGAGCTTCATATAGGGGAATGACCCCTAGCTTACCTCTTGGATACAAAAATGCATCCTTAGGTAATGGCTTTGTGAATATATCTACAATTTATTCTTTTGTATGCACATATTCCAATCAAATTTCTTTGTCTTGTACTAATTCTCTTACAAAGTGATATTTTATAGCAATGTGCTTTGTTTTGGAATGCATCACTGGATTCTTTGATATGTTGATTGCACTAGTGTTGTCACAATACATCACTATTAGCTCTTTGATTTCAACCTTCATTCCTTCCAACAATTTTTTGAACCAAACAATGTTAGAGAAATTTACTACTATTGCTACATATTTTGCTTCTGCTATGGATTGGGGTGTGCAGTTTTGCTTCTTGTTTGTCCAAGATACCAACCTTTTTTCAAGAAAGAATGCTCCACCACTAGTGCTTTTTCTATCATCAAGATTTCCTACCTAATAAGCATCAATAAATACCTTTAGGTCAAGTTTGCCTCCAAGTTTGTACCATAAGCCATAGTCTTCAGTACCTTTTAGATATCTCAAGATTCTTTTTATTGCCATCATGTGGTTTTCTCTAGGTTTAGTTGAGAATCTTGCCACTATCCCAACTGCTAAGGCAATATTAGGCCTTCTATGTACTACATACTATAATTTTCCAATCATTGATCTGTATAAGGTCTGATCTACTTCTCTGGAGTCATCATCTTTGGTAAGCTTAAGTCTAGTACACATGGGGGTTCCAACTAGTTTTGAATCCTCCATTCCAAACTTCTTGAGTATCTCTTTGATGTACTTAGATTGATTGATATAGATACCAGTCTTGTTTTGTTGTATTTGCAATCCAACAAAGAATTTTATTTCACCAAACATGGACATCTCAAATTATTTATTCATTTGTTCTAAGAATGCTTTTCATAAGTCATCGTTTCCTGTAAATAGATTATCATCCACAAATATTTCTGCCAACACAATCTTCTTATCTAGTCCTTCCTTGATATACAAGCTATTGTTATCATTTGTTCTTTGAAAACCAATATGCATCAAATAGTTATGTAATCTTTCATACCAGGTTGCAGGAGCTTGTTTTAGACTATATAGTGCTTTGTGTAATTTGTAGACCATGTCCCTTTTGTTTGGATCAACAAAACCTTCTAGCCGTTCAATGTAGACTTCCTCATCAAGGATTCCATTCAAGAATGTAGATTTAACATCCATATGATATACTTTGAATCCACTATGAGCTGCATAAGCCAGTAAAGTCCTAACATCTTCTAATCTTGCAATAGGGGCAAAATTTTCACCATAATCAATACCTTCTTTTTGAGAATAGCCTTTACATACCAATCTTGTTTTGTTTCTTGACACTTTTCCATCTCCATTCAACTTATTTCTGAGTACCCATTTTGTACCAATCACATTCTTATCTTTGGACCTAGGTACAAGAGTCCAAGTTTTATTCTTTTCTATCTGTTCTATTTCTTCATTCATAGCCTTAATCCAAATTTCATTTTCCAATGCATCTTCAACACTTCTAGGTTCAAATTCAGTAAGTAAACACGTACCTTTTAGTTTGCTTCTTGTCATTGTTCCATCTAATTTTTCACCAATGATATGATCAGGTGCATGATGCCTTCTGACATATTTAGCCAATACAGGTTCTTTGACTTTTGAATGAATTGTGCTATCTTCATTTTGAATTTTAACTTTAGGTTCAGGTTCTTCTATTTGTGGCTTGGGTTCTTTAGACTCAGTATACACTAACTCGGTAGTCTTTGAATGTGACTCAGGTCCCTATGTGGTAACTATTGGAGACTTGGAGAGCTCGGGAGATGAAGTCTCCTTTTTGTCAAATGTGTTTGGCAATGTATCAGGTTCATAGTAAAAAAATCTTCTATAATCTTCTGGCTCCTTTTTTCTTTCTTCAGTCTTTTCTACAAACTCATCAATTCTCACATGTGCACTTTCTATGATTTTGTGAGTGGACAAATTTAGACATTTGTATACTTTACTTCTACAGGAATATCCTAGAAATATACCTTCATCACCTTTTACATCAAATTTGCCTTTTCTAGATTCTTTCAAGATATAACATTTTCTGCCAAATACTTTCAAGTAACTTACATTGGGTTTGTAGCCATACCATAGTTCATAGGGAGTTTTGTTTGAGTCCTTCTTTAATTGAGCTCAGTTCAAAGTATGAACTGCAGTGCTGATAGCTTCCTTCCAGTATTTGATAGCAATATTTTTCTCAATCATTAGTGTTTTTGCACAATCCATGATGGATCTGTTTCTTCTTTTAGCTATTCCATTCTGCTCAGGAGTACCAGGGGCTAATACTTGTCTTTTGATTCCTCTTTCAATGCAAAATTTTTTGAATTCATTTGAGATGAATTCACCACCTCTATATGATCTTAATCATTTTATTCTTTTTCCAGTTTCCTTTTCTACTCTAGCTAGATACCATTTGAATTTCTCAAAAGCTTCTAATTTTTCTTTCAGATACATAACAATCATCATTCTAGAATAATCATAAAAAAAAAGAATGAATTTTTTTCTCCACTATAAGTTTCTATTCCAATGGGTCCACATAAGTCAGTATGCACAATTTCCAAGACATCTTCTGACCGATAGTTTTTGCTCTTAAAACTAGTCTTTCCCATTTTACCAATTTGGAAATTTTTGCATAATCCAACATTAGGTTTCTTCAAATTAGGAAGACCTCTTACTCTTATGAGTTTTCTTATTTTGACCATATTATTAAAGTTTACATGACATAGTCTTCTGTGCCATAGCCAACTTTCTTCTACTTGAGCAATAAAGCATGAAGAATCACCAAGATGAAGATAAAATAGGTTACCTTTTGTTTGCCTGCCTGATCCAATCAGATTTCCTTGGTTATCTAGCACTCTTGCTTTTCCATTCATGAATTCTACCTTGAATCCAATGTTGTTCAACCATGCCACACTTAGTAAATTATGTTTTAGTCCTTCAACCTAATAGGCATTGTCACATACAAGTTCATTGGTTAATGGGATACTATATTTTCCTTTTATGCAACAAGGTTCATTGTTCCCAAACCTTACACTACCTCCATTATAGTGTTCAAAATGTTCAAACTTAGTTTTATCTCCAGTCATAAGATGAGAACACCCACTATCTATGATCCATGTGTCATTTTTACTAACATGAGAGAGAAGTGCCATCTTATCTCCTTCATCATCAGATTCATCTTTTACAACAATATACACTATTTCATCTTCATTGTTATGAAAATCTTTAGCTATAAAACAAGTTTTCTTACCTTTGTCTTTGTAGGATTTGTGACCTTTGAATTCCTTCTTTCCTTTGTACATGTGGGTTTTCTTCTCTTCCTTGCCTTCTTTTTCTGGACACCTAGTAGTAATATGACCAATTTCTTCACAAGAAAAATAGATTAAAGGAATTTTACCTTTGTACTTTCCTCTGCTCTTGGAATATTTATTTGCAAGTAGAGCTTCAACAATCTCAAGATCACTGTCAAAAATTTCTTCATTTTCTTCCTCACTTTCTGATTGATTATCTTTTACTTTCTTGCCCTTTTCTTTGAGTAAGAGTTTAGCTTCAAATTCAAACTCAATATTCTTGGAAGTAGGAACATAGTTGTCAAATTTTTCTAGTTCAAAAGCTGTCAATCTTCCTACTAGGACGTCCACACCTATCTTGTTATTTGGATCACATCTCTTTTCTTAAATAGCGGATACTTTGATTGCATAGATGGGAAGCAAAGTTCTGAGTATTTTTCTTACAACAATTTCTTCTTTAATTTCTCCTTTAGATGCTCTAATTGCACTAACACTAGCTTTAATTCTTTCCACATATTTTGCAACATTTTCATCTTCTCTCATTCTCATTTAATCAAATTGTCCTCTAAGGCTTTCTACTTTGGTTCTTCTTACATTGTCATCTCCTCCATAGTTTTCTTTCAGTTTGTTCCACATATCAAAAGTAGTTTTACAGTCTTTGACCTCATCAAATTTAGCATAATTGAGAGCAGATGCAATATCAATCATCATAATGTTATGGTTCTTTTTCTCATCAATATCTTCAACTGATAATGTTCCAATTAGATTTTTATATACTTCATTAAGATATTTGCATCTTGAATCACTGATGGTAGCCAGATGAAGCCTCATAAGTCCTTGCCATGCTACAAAGTTGTCTCTGTCTAGCTTTGGAATCTCTCTTTTGTAAGACATCTTGATCTTTAGCTTAGGTCCTTGAAACCTTCTCTGCAAGCACCAAAAAATCTAATACCAAATTTTGTAAATATAAGAGGAGTAACTGAGAGGGGAGGGGTGAATCAATTACTACTGAAATAAACCCTAGATCCCTTAGATATCAAATAAAATCTAGACTGATAAAACTAAATACTATTGATACTCAGTAAACATACAGTAGTTGCTGTAACTCGATAAATGCAGAGTTTGTATTACTTTATCAAACCTTAAGATTTTATTAGTAATCTACTTGCAAGCATAAAAGAAATAAAATGAACAACACTAGGATTTAATGTGGAAACCCAATTTGAAAAAAAAATCACCAAATATAACTAGTTACTGCTTTTCACTCTTTTGAAGTGAGGCTTGTTAGGAGCTAACCCTGTTAAAGGTTACAAAACACACTATTAGGTGTATCCCTATTACAAGATTTATTCACCTTGTTAGGAGTGGCCTTGTAAGAGGTCTTGAAATAATTCTAAGGAATTGCCACCTTGTTAGAGGATTTACAAATGGCAGTTAAACCAACTTTGTTAAAAGATTTTAGATCACTGTTATAATGGTTAGAGAGTAACAATGAAATGACCTAATTGTGATGCAACTAATTTTCTGATTAGAGATCTCTATTCTGGTTCATACTTGATCCTTCTTCATCGTATAACACTTTTCTGCTCCACAAGGATACCTGCTTATCCTTTAAGTTTTCTTCCTTTCTTCTTATCTCTTTAATTCATACAACATGCATCTCACACTTTGGAATCACAACTTGACCTTTTACTTATACCTTCCAAATTGTCAAGTTGGCTCAACTACAAATTAGAATAACCAATATTCATCACCTCAGTTAGCTAGAATTAATAGATAAAATAATTAAGCTTTACATGCCAAAATAAGAAAATCATTTGGTAGTCAACCCAACTAGGTAGAAACTAATTTTGAAGCAATTTCTTGTGTTAACCAATAGAAGCTCGATTAACATTGTGAACTTACAAAATCCCTTTGGTAACTGAGTGAACTTGGTTAATACTAACTTAGTTCAACTTTTCCTTTGTTAACTGAGTGAGCTTGGTAGATAATGCCTTCTGTACAGAGTAGACTTAGGAACACTAGGTAGACTAGGAAAACTGTCTTCATTGACCAAGTGAGCTCGACATGCACTGACTGTCAACTAATATGACATTTGTGTAACATCAAAGACAACACACAATTAATCAATTGTATCTAACACAAATAGCTAAAAAATGTGGTTTGACTCAACCACATTTTGTAATAACCTCTGAAGTGTGTTCTAATAAAATTTATAGGAACATGTCCATATTCTTGACAATAATGACAACTATACCTTGTATTATAATCCCAATTATAAGAGTTGCCACTATTTCTTACCTTTGTTTGCCTGACTAATGACCCCATGGGTTTGAATCTGCACTCAAAAGATCCATTTCCATACTTCTAATAGTTGTAACAATATCTTTCAAATCTTTGTGTGTACATGGTCATAGTTTTGCATTCATGTGCCTGATGACCTTGTTTGTTGCACTTATGACAATGAACCATGCTTTTATGCTTGAAATTCTAATTTTCAGTCCTACTCCTGCACACATTTGTAGTATGTCCTTTCTTACCACAATTATGACAAGTAAATTTAGAGTTCTTACCTTTGTTGTTCCTTTCTTCAGAATTTTTGGATGATTCTCCTTCTTTAGTACTTGTGTATCCTAGTCCAAATGTATCATTATTGGATCTTGGGGATCTCAATAATTGCTCAAAGTATTTTATGGCTTCATTAGGTTTATTGAAACTTTCATTAAATTCATTTTCCCTTTTTAGTTCACTCTTCAATTGATCATTTTGTAGTTTCAATGTTGTTATCTCAATGTCCTTGACATTCAATTCATAGTTGGCATTCATCATTTGACACAAAGTATCCAATTTTATATTGAAAATCTTGGTTAGCTCTGATGATTTTTCTTCCAATCTGTTGGTCAAATTTTTTTTGTCCTCTTTAGTCATGGATTCATCTTCCATAGCTTTCTTCTTTTTCTTAGTCAATTCACATAGCAGTATGACTTGTGATTCTTGCTCCAACTTGAGATTCCTCATTTCTTCAGCTTGGACTCTATTCTTTTCCATTAGATCTGCAACTGCTACATCAAATTCATTGGAGTCTCCATTAGCAAATAGCTTAGTAATGTCCATTTCTCTTTATTGTGTCTCATTCTCCTCAATGGAAATTTCCTTCCTTCTCTTCAAAGATTTCTTTAGTTCTTCTCTTGCTTCATCCAGTTGATGTAGAATGAGTTGTATTTCAATTCCTTGATTCTCAATGATCTTTCCCAACTTGTAGACTTCCATTTCCAAGATTTTTTCTCAAAGCTGCAAAGCTTCTCTTTTAGAGAACAAGGCTCTAATACCAATGTTTTGAATTAAAATAGGAAAGATAAACTTCTGAGAGGGGGGGAGGGGGGTGAATCAGTAGTTTAAACTTTGAACCTTAAGATATTCACCACACATCCATCTCATATATTCAATATATAAACTGAAATACCATGTAAAGCATGCACTTCTAAATCATGAAAATAAGTAAACATTCACACATATATGACACCAGATATGATTACCTAGAAAACCTCTAGTGAGAAGGTAAAACTAGGGTGGGGATGACACCCACAAATCTTCACTACTGTAGTAATAAAGTGTATCCAATGAAGGTTACAATATTTGATAATGAGACATGATCTACCCTATGAAAGGTATGCCCTATTAAAGGCTTACAAAGATTATTAGGTCTCACCCTGTTAAAGGATTTGAACATCCTATTAAAAGTGTGCCTTGTTAAAGGACTTTAACTCACAATTAAGTAAGCACCTTGCTAAAGGATTTCAATACAGCCTGTTAGGACTACTTTGTTAAGAGATTTAACTGATTCAGTTGCTAGAATGACTCAACATTGATCCTGTGATTAGCACTTGATTGACTGATGACAAATCACCGCTAAACTAATGTATTCTCGATCTTTCTAGATTAGAAATCATTTTGCTATATCCTATTCCCTTCCTCTATTCTCCTTTAACTAATTCTGTAATGTAATCTTAGATCATAACTCCTCAACCACCATGAATGCTTTGTTTTCAAATGAAAAATTCTCCCTTCGCTCCTTCATATTCTTTCTTCACAACATAGATAGTTTAGGGTCTGTTTGGTTACTGGAATTAAAAAAACTATGATTTCTACAAACCTTGGTTTAGTCAAATCAAGGTTTTGCAAATCTTCATTATGATTTTTGGGATTTTACTTAAACCGTTTA
Organism: Cupressus sempervirens; assembly: GCA_028749045.1. Classification (NCBI taxonomy): domain Eukaryota; kingdom Viridiplantae; phylum Streptophyta; class Pinopsida; order Cupressales; family Cupressaceae; genus Cupressus; species Cupressus sempervirens. The sequence continues at coordinate 141,776,036 of CM053788.1, read as the reverse complement.
TTTGATTTAGAAGATGGGTGTGGAGACACATTTTTATGCGTATGCTTGGAGTTGAAGGAAAATTTCAAAGAGTAGTCCAATCTATTATTTTTACACTCCTTAAAAAACATAACTAGGTTTTGATTTTCAATTCCTACTTGCTAGTAGGACATTGGAAAATATGGTTTTGAGGCAAAATTGGAAGTTCGATATGCTAATTCCATTTTGCCAATTTTGAAACAAACACAAAAATTTTCAAATCCAAATTTTGAAAAAGCCAATTCCTGTCGTCTTCTAGGAAACAAACAGACTCTTAGGGTTCGTCCTCCTTAAGAAGACTTGTATCAACGATTTTGATTCATCCATTTTTCTACTTAATCCTTCCCTTAATCTGATTGGTTGCATGCAATTCATAGGGATTCCAAATTAAGATTTGTCCTTATCTTCAAAATATTATAATTCAATCTTTAAGTCAACTTACAATGGTTTACATAGTTATTTGTACCATTATGAACAACTATATCAAAACTCTCTTACTCAACATTTGAAGTCTCTGATGCTCAACATATACTATCTTCTATACTTGACTTGACATCTATATCACTCGAAATGCTCTACTTGCTCAGCTCCTAAATCACTTGGCATATACTGTCTGCTCAACACTTGAGTGACTCGACACATGAGTGGATCAACACTCACTGTGGACTCGACATGCTTTGCTATATACATGTTGTGCTTGGCATGAACTGCTTGTTCAACATGAACCAAGTAAAATGACTTAAGTGTGTAGACACTCATTAATCATAACCGATATGAAATCTACACTAAGGAATAACCACTCCTAATCCAATGAATATGCCCAATATAAAACCATATCCCAAACTCAACCAACATAACAACATATGCAAAAGGAGATAAACAATGCTAAACCATCTCTAAAATGAACCCTCCTGAACTAACTCATGTACCATAGCTCAAGATCCATACCAATGCAAGATGAACATAAAAATAATGCACCTAAGAGGAATAATGGGCTATACCTCTTAGGTAGAAAAACCTTTTTGTAGACCAAGAGTGGAGAATGAAAATGTTCATTAAGATAACTGAGTCTCCAACCAAGACTCATCTAAGAACAAACTTCTCCCAAATCCATATAAGGTGAATGCCCCTTAGATTTCCTACTGAAACTATCAACCATCCTAACAAATACTTCTCTAATCACAAGAGAAATTAATATCACCACCATCTCTAAGTATCCATGAGCACTTGTAACCAATCAATCCATGCAAAATTCAAATGCAACATAGCAATACCGTGAAGTATTTAACAAATGATCAATGTACTCAATACCAAGAAACTAAACCAAGATCAAGGTCAAAGTTCCAACCATGGATTCATGAACATAAACATGACAACATGATCTAAACCATCTCAACCAAAGAGATAACGTGCTGCATATGAACACACCATAACATGTCAAAAACTCTAAATGTGTATTAAGAGTATACCATGACATAATAATGAAACTATCCTAACACCAAAGATAACATGTCCAATGAAAGCATAAACCACACCTTTACCAAGAACCCGATGAGTCCTCAAGATGCAACTATCTCCACACAACTTGAAGAACCATCTTCACACACCATGAAGAATCATCTCTATACACCATGGAGAACCAAGTGCACCATGCAAATGTCAAGGTGCTTCTGCAACAATGGTATCTAAGACATCCTCCAACATCTGTAAACACTCAATAAATATATCAATGCCAACAACTCCCACTCAACCATGGTACTGAGTCACCCATGGAATCATAACATCTATCTCCCACACAAAGATCCTCCAGGTCTACACACACAACCAAAGTGCTAGTACCAAGTGAAACCAAGATCTCCAACCCTAGAAGATACATACCAAACCAAGAACTAATCTTGCATTGCCACCTCATCACTATCACAAGCTCTTGGTAAACTGTGTATCTAAGCTATGCATGAAATCATGATGAAAACCATCCTCTAACCATGAGAATCAACAAAAGAATTAAGCCATCAAAGAACTCAAAGTGAAAATCATGAGCTCCACAAAAGAAACCAAATAACTATGATCCTCAACCATAAGGATATACCACCATAACCAAATCAAGAATTCAAACTAGTCAACATCAATGAAGTACTTGTATATTCAATCATGTTATGCCAAAATACATGGCACCATGATCATATCTATAAATCAAGCATCTACCTCTCAAATTGTCCAACCTAGAAATATAAAATAGTCAACCACAATCCTCCATCATGATTGTACCTGGTAACAACATCTCATCCCTTCTACATGAAGATAAACTAGCAAATCATGTGAGTAAGGGAATAAACAACCCAAAACCAAGCCATCAATTTGAATATGCATCAATAATGAAATATCAATGGGCAAAGACAACCCATATCTAAGCCACAAATGCAACTTGTAATAATAAACTGCTAACAACACTGCACAACATGTAGACCCAACAAGTCATCATACATATCCAAACCAAACACTAATAACCATGTTATTATGAGACCAATATCAAAATATACGGTGACTATACAATGACATCAAATCTCAAATCTCCAAAATATACGATGTCACAAACTCACAATGTTACCACAGTCAATATATATCATAAATCTCAAATCTCCAGAATTCGCTTCCCAAATTTGCTTCCAAAATTTGTGTCCAAATTTGTCTCCCTAAAAAATGAACCCTCTAATTGTTATAAAAAGTTCTCTCTTTAAATCGGGGCACTATTTGTGCATTCACCCAAGAGAACTCCGTGCTCACTAGACTTCAACTCCTATTAAGTTTTATTAATCTTTTCTTTAATCTTTTCATGCATGTCAAATGAATTATGAAATTACTTTATTTAATTTCCATTTGACTTCATTTTTATTTAATTTATTAACTTTTAAATCTCATGTGCACTTTATTAAAATATCTTTATTAAGTTCACATGTTTTATCTTTTTAATTAATTTCTTCTATTTTAATCTCATGCATAAATCATGCGAACTTAAAACTTTTTCATAATTTAATATCTTTTTCACTTTTAATTTATTTTCGAACGTTTAATTTGATAAATATTTATTAGCTTAAATAACAATAATATTTAGCATTTATTTAAAAATGAACTCTAAATATATTATTATTGAATTAAATAAATATTATCACATTCTAAATTTATTCTTATAACTTTTATCTCCAAATTTAATTCTTTTTATCTAATTAATTTCTCAATTAGTTGAACATTAAAATATCATAATAATTTTCATTAAATTAAACCATTAATTTAATCTTTTAATTAGACTTACTTAATAGAAAATCCACCGAAGACTCAATTATTTTTATTTAAAAAAAAAATATATATATAAAACGTTTTTCCCTCTCTAACAAAACCCAATTAATTTTATTATAATTTTATAATTAATAAAATTTAATAAAACAAATTTATTTTAAGTATTTATTATTATTATTTAAAAAAAATCAAAGTCCACAATAAATCTGATGGAGGATTACAACACACCCACTTACTAATTTATTTTTTTCTAAGAGATTTTTCCATTTAAGAACAAACCCTACCCGATAAATTTCTTATTCCCTTAATCTACTAAAGAGGGTTATACAGATCTTTTGATTTTCAATAAGCAAAAGATTAAATATTCGTAACAAGAATGCATATTACTGAAAACATTCGTCACAAGAATTCTTCAAAAAACACTCAACAGGCACGATGAAGACAGGAAAGAAAAGAGTGTATTAAGATATGCGAAAATCACAAGTGTCTACTTGGACACTAATGCCAATTGCTACACCCCAAAAAACTGTAGAGAAAATTCCCTCCTCTCATAATCTTCTCCTTTCCCAAATTTTCTTCCTTCTCCAAAATTCACGGTGAATTGAAAATGAACCTCCCAAGTTGTGATTTGGTGTTCTCTCCCAAAAATCGGGACACTAATTGTGTGTTCACCCTAGAGAACTCCTTGCTCACAACTCTTAACTCATTATTAACTTTTATTTATCTTTTCTTTATCTTTTCCATGCACATTCATTAATTAATTAAATTACTTTATTTAATTTTCACTTGACTCTTTTTAAATTAATTTATTAAATTTATTCTCATGCACGCATCATGCGATCACAAAATTTTAATAAATTAATTTCTTTTCCACTTCTAAATTTATTTTCAAACATTAAATTTGATAACTATTTATTAACTTAAATAATAATATTATTTAGCATTTATTTAAAAATGATCTCTAAATGTATTATTATTAAATTAAATAAATATTATCATGTTCCAAATTTATACTTATGACTTTTATCTTCAAATTTAATTCTTTTATTTAAATAATTTCTCAATTAATTAAATATAATTAAATATTAAAATATCATAATAATTTCTCATTTAATTAAATCATTAATTTAATCTTTTAATTAGACTTAATTAATAGAAAATTCACCAAAGACTCATAAAGTAAAAATACGAAAACCCATCAATGAAAAACACATACAAAATCAAACTAAAAGGTTAAAATCACAAGTTAACATCAACCGATGCATTCAGAGGGTACATGACTCAGATACTTGTCCTAATTTTCAACTAGGACAAATGGCTTAAGGGTTTAGGATTTGGACTTAAGGATTTATCTCCCCTCTCTTACCTTTGAGATAATGCGATAGGGTACTCTCATCCTAGCAATACAGGGAAGTCAATACCTTGTACTTGCAACCTGCATAAAATCCACACATGTACATACACAATATATACTAAGCTAAATAGGCAATGGCAGGAAGTGGTGCATCATGTAGATCCTAACTAGTAGGTGACTACGACTCCCTTTCTTAACCACATTAGAAATGTCATACATAAAGAAAACAAAAACGCACACCATACACATGCAATATGGGGTAAGTATCAATAAGAAAACACATATGATAATAAACCACCTAACTAATCATCATCCATGGTTGAAAACACTGTAATAATCATCATGCATAAATAAAATATAGAGTACCAAGTAATCTCATCATATATTCAATTGAATGTAAGACCATATCTAATAATCTCAAAACAATACTACTAGAAATTACGCATAAAATTGGCCTAAAAGAATTCGACAATGATAGCAAAATGTAACTTAGGGGTAGGCACTACACCTCACCTAAGATAGCACAAAAAATTGGTTGAGGTACACATGACATTCCATACGAGAGGATGCACTTATAAGTGGACACCAACAATGCGTGAAATCAAAGGATCACTGGAGCTAAATAGTGAAAAAATAATTAAAAATATCATGACTTCATATTGGTACCTCTAGTCAAGCACATCATCAAGGTACTAAAAGAACATAATAGCGTAGAAAACCATTATTTGTGAACTAGGTGTGCTTTTAGTTGTGTGTAATAATATCGAGTTTGTTCATTTTTGTCAGGGAGTAACTATTGTACTAGGCATATAAGAAAGCATTGGATGTGTCGGTGGTGATTTAGCAGCAAATGTTGCCAGGTGGTGTGCATTGGCAAGAATTAGGGTGGCTGAATGTCAGAGCCAAGGGTCAAGTGTACCAAGTACCAGTGTGATAGGGTGCAGAGAGTGAATACGTGGAAGGCTAGTAAAGAACTAGTATGGAGTGAGGGATGACTATAAGTAAGAGAATAACATGGGAATGGAACAAGGCAAGGTGAAGAATAGAATGCAATTATTGGATATATTGAGAAGTTGTAGGAATCATGCAAGTGAAAGTATGTTGGGCTTACCAGATCAATCGTAGTAGAAGGGTGATGCTAGTCAAGGAAGGTGGATGAGGCAAGGGCGAAGAGTGAAGCACATTCAGTGAACCTTTGAGGAGTTGGTGGATTAGTTAGAAATCCAAGTGTTAATCTTAGGGCCAGGTGAGGTGACTTAGGTGGGGAAAGGGTCAGCACAACCCGAAGAGGTGGGGATTAGGGTAGAGGAAATTCCATTGTTAGCTTTAATGATGTTGTCAGTGGCTATAACACAATAGGCGTTGTAGGTGATATTGGATGATGAGCTAGTGACACAGGTGGAGAATAGTCCCCTAGGGATGACAAAGAGTATGTCAGGAGTGGAGGAGGAGGCGGGGGAGATAAAATCTCCTAAAAATTCCGTGATAGAAGCTTTGAAGGATGCAGGAGGCTTTGGTGGGGGTGAAGTAGTGAGTGAGACATGTCAGTTGATTAATTGTGGGACACTAGGAAAAGGGACAACAAAAGGGGGAATGAGCGATACAAATGTGGATGAGCCATGGCTAGAGGTGGGAGGTGAAGGTCAATCATCAGGAGCTGTGAAGGAATTACAAAAACTATTAGCCATAGAGAGAGTCTGAGTAGAGAATTCAGAACAAGAGGTCACATTTTTGTTGGGATTAATGGAGAAGGCATGAGAAGATGGGGTGCAAATGGAGGCGAGATGGCTGCAAGTGGTGGTAGAGGTAGAGCGAGCACAAATGTAGTCACTATAAATGGAACTACGTGTGGAACATGTGTGAGTGAATGGAAGTGATGTGGGAATGTGAGCAGAGTGGTCATGGGCTTAGTGGTTGTAGGAATTGCTAAAGATGGTGCAAGTGGGTTTAGAGAGCACGTAGAATGAATTGGTGTTACTATAGTCATAGTCAAAGTCATTTAGGGAGGAAATTGCAAAAGAAAACTCCTTGGCATTGAAGTTGCAGGAGCAGTTAGTGTTAAGTGAGGGGAAGGTGAGGCAATTACAACAACAAAAGTAGATGTGGAGTGATGGCAAATGGCGACTAATCAAATGCAACAGGAGCGGGATGTGGCCTAATAAGTGATCACTATACTAGGAGTGAACAATTTGGTGGAGAATGTGTTTGTGGAAATGCATCGAATGATGAAGGTACACTGGGAAGCCGCTTATTGGATGGGGCATTATTATCAGGCATTCTTGAATGAGGATAGGCGAGAGACACAATTCATAGATAGGGAATTTACATAGCAGCTAAATGCACAATTACTTAGTGAGAGGTTTCCAATTCCCATGGATGCGGTGTGGGTATGTAGAGGATTGAAACCAGGGGCTTCATCCTTTGAAGCTAGGCCAGAAGAGACATCATTGATTGGACACTGTGTCCTGCCACCTCCCCCAAGGAGGCTAGAATAAATGATCTGCTAGACACTGATTGAATGTAATGTTGTCATTGCCATCGTAGGGGAATAAAAAGTTTGTGCTTGTTGGTGTGGCAATTAAAGGGACAACAGATGTTGATTGTAATGCATTGTCATGTTTCATTTTCGATATTTTGTGGAATATATTTGGATGTTTTTAGTGTTTTGAGGAATATGTGAATTTTTTTGGAATTTTTGATAGATATTTGAATATTTTGGGGTTTTCTGACAAATGTTGGAAAAGTTTTAATCTCCATAAATGTGGGAACTATACAATTCAAAGAGGAAGGAAAACTGTTATTAGTAGGCAAGAATGTCTGTGTGGGCTCGTAATGGAGGAGGAATACAGATCTATGTAATATATGCAGAGACACAATGTGGAAGGCATAATACTTTGTATATTAATAGTTGTTCTAGACAATAATAAGGCTAGTATTGGGATATTGCTCTAAGTATGTGTCAAGACATATATTCTCAAGGCCTATGAAAAGGCATTTGGGGGCCCAAAAAGGACACTCGAGCCTCAAGAAAGTGAAGTAGGGCCTTAAGAAAAAGTGTTTCAACCCAAAAAGGTGCTAGAGGAGTCCAAAAAGGATGGTGGGGCCTTGAAAAAGGTGCTTTGGGCCTAAAAAGGCATGTGGGCCTGAAAAAGGCACTTGAGGAGTCCTAAAAAGGACATTTGGGCCTTGACAAAGGTGCTTGAGAGTCCTGAAAAAGGCATTCAAGCCTAAAAAGACATTTGAGGGGCCTACAAAAGGTGCTTGAGAGGTTTGAAAAAGGCGTTTGGGCCTTGAAAAAGGTGCTTGAGAGGCTTGAAAAAAGTGTTTGAGGGGGGGGCAAGCTCTCATGCTTATGCTTACTTGTTCTATGCCCTTAGTTGGATGAGGATGAAAAAGTTCGATGAATATCTGAGCTTTTGGCATAGCATTGATATATTTGTTGAAGGGGGCTAGACTAATCATGGCCATTGCAACATAAATAAGACTAATGATCCATTGGGAATTGTTGCTTGTGACAAGAGGAAGAGAATGGGGGTACCTCTTGCGCTATCCGCATTGTGCTAGATTTTCAAAAGTCCAACAAGATGTTTCAGGACATTATTATGCCGCTTCTTAATACCGTTGAGGCACTTGAGCTGTTATATAGTAGATTTGAGCTAGAGTGAGGCAAAATTGATAGGACTTTGGGGTGTTGTTAATTTTTCAAGCTTTTATGGCTATGTTTGGCAATTATGACCCCTTTTTGAATGTTTTTAGCAAATGTGTATGATTTTTGAACTCTTTTTGATAATGTTAGACAATTTTGGAATTTTTTTTGGTAATTTTAGGTAATTTTAGAACTTTTTTTGATATTTCTTTTGGACGATTTTTGAATTTTTTGATAATTTTTGGTAATTTTTGAATTTTATTGATAATTCTAGGCAATTTTTGGATTTTTAATGATATTTTTAGACAAATTTTGGATTTTTTTGATAATTTTTAGATGATTTTGGGAGTGGAATGAGGATGTGAGAGAGATTTGTTGGAATATGGGGGGTAATGGGGACCGTGTGAGGTACCTAAAGAGGCCGAGAGACCAAGATGGGCCAAAAGGCAGGAACGTGGGCATGGATGGCTATGTTTGGAATGTGGGGGGTGTAATGAAAGGAGTTTAAGACATCAAATGGGTCAGACGAGGACTAAAACAAGCATTAGTAATCATTGGTCAAGGTGGATAGCTAAGATGTGCATTGATTTTCCTTCAATTCATGTTTATGGTATTTGAATACATAATTAGATTCCCTGTTTTGCTAAATTTCTTGTGCTCCCCTTTGTTTTTGTCATACTAGCTATCTTTGCTGCTGTGAACTATATCTAATGCCAAAGAACCATGGAACTGTAACCCGCAAGTATTTCTCAATTGGTTATGTGTGAAATTAACTTGATGGGGCTAGATGAGCCTCAAACAAGCAAAATTTGTCCAGAGGAGGTTGCTTGAGGGCTGCCTTGACTATTTTTTAACATCGAAGGACTTGTGTTGTTTAGGGAAGTCCAAAGGTGCTATCGCTTGCCCCTTTTCAACCCAAAGGTGGCATTCTCACTTTTTTTGTACCAATTTTTTTTTTTTGTGTTTGTTTTGATTTTTTTGGTATTTCTAGTGTTTTTGATTTTTTGTGTGTGTTTTTGATGTGTTTTGCAAGGCTCTAAACATAAAATCTCTTGAGATGAATGCTATTTATGGGTTCTACTAAGTCTGTGCCATCATAATCTAAAAGTTTGTAAGTACCAGTCCCAAAGAACTTTGTGATAATGTAGGGACCAATCCAATTGGCTTCCCACTTTCCTTTCTTTTCTCTAGCTGCTAGATTCTTAGGGTTTTCTTGGAGTGCTAGGTCACCAACCTGAAAAACATGGGGTTTGACCTTTTTGTTGGAATGTCTTGATAATCTATTCTGATACACTTTGAGATGTTCATGCGCTGCATTCTAATGTTCTTCTAACAACTCTAGCTACTCTAGACGAGCCACTTAGTAATCACCATCTGACAGGATGTCTCAAAGAGTAGCTCTCAAGGATGGGATCTCAACTTCTAAAGGAAAAATGGCTTCATAGCCATAAACCAAGGATAAGGGTGTCACACCTATATGTGTCCTGACACTCCTCCTATAGGCCTAGAGGGTGGGGTTCAACTATAAGTTCTAATCTCTACCAATATCATTGACAGTTCTTTTGAGGATGTTGATAATAATTTTGTTGGTGGCCTCTGCTTGCCCATTTCTCTGAGGATAATAAATTGATGAGGAGTGGTGTATAATGTGAAAATTTTCATAGAATTCATCAATTATTTGATTTATAAATTACAGGGCATTTTCCATGAGAATGACATGAGGTATGCCAAACTGACAAATGATATGGTTTAAAATGAAAAAAGAGACTTGTTTTACCGTAGAGTCGGCAAGTGGTGCCACTTCGACCCAGTTGGTGAAGTATTCTCTTATGGTGATAATTCATTTATGTCTACTAGAGGAGGGTGGATGGATGGCTCTAATCAAATCAAAGCTCCACTGATAAAAAGGCCATGGTGTGGGCAAAGGGTTGAGCTCTTGGGCTAGGTCATGAACAAGGTTACCATGGATTTGACATTTTTTGCAAGTTTTGACATAGTCAATAGAATCCTTTTCCATGGTTGGCCAAAAATAGCCCTTCCTAAGAATCTTCTTTGCTAGTGTGAACCCACTGGAGTGTGACCCACAAATCCCTACATGGAATTCCTGTAGAGTGTCTCTAGACTTGTCCTTTTCGAGACATCTAAATAAAGTATCATCAATACCTTTCCTATACAGTGTATTGGCCACCAAGGTGTAGTGTGAGGTTTGTTGAATGAAATTTCATTTTTGGTTATGCGAGAGGTTAGATGGAGTGGTATTATCATAGAGGTAAGTGATGATGGGGCTATACTAGAGGGAATCAAGAGTGTCTAAGTGGCAAATGATAAGGGAATCGAGTTGAATAAACACAAGTTGAACCACCTCTTCTACTAAGAACTCATAACACTTATGCTACTTTGGTAGCTAGAGTAAGGAGACCAAGGTGGCCACAACATTTGCTACTCTATTATTCTCTCTAGGAATCTATTCAAAAGTAAAATGGATGAAACATGCCTTAAGTGTGTCAACCATATGTTTGTAAGGAAATAAATTTTCATATTTGGTCTGATAAGTGTCAGTGACTTGATTAATGATCAATTAGGAGTCTCCATAAACCTCTAGTGTTGTCAGTTTTCATTCTAAAGCTAGCTTGAGACCCAAGACCAAAGCTTCATATTTTGCCATGTTTTTGGTGTAGGGGAAAAGTAGTTTGTAAGACTTAGGGATGGTAACACCTAGTGGTGTGATGAACAAGATACCGATGCCTGATCCACGATGTCTTTTAGAACCATCAAAATAGAATTTCCATGTTACTAGCTTTGTCTGAAGAATGTGCATATCTAGGAAATCTACTAGGATAGGATTTGAACTCTTTATAGGTTCATCTACCAATTGATCAGCAATGGCCTATCCCTTGATTGCCTTCCTATCAACATACTCAGTGTCAAACTCATTGAGGATCATCACCCATTTAGCCAATTGACTGGTTAATGCTGTTATGTTGAGAAGATATTTGAGGGGGTCAATTTTGGATATGAGCTTGACTTTGTGTGTTAGAAGGTAGTGACATAGTTTTTGGGAAGCAAAAACTATAGCTAGACAAGCCTTTTCAATAAAAGAGTGATTGAGCTCATACTTGACCAAGGTATGACTGATGTAATTGTTACCACATTTTGTTTGCCCCGCCAAGTTTCAAAATTTGAATGTTACCCCGCCCAACGGTCACCTCCCCAATTACTAATATTTTAATACCCATGAAGATATCAAAATTACCTAAGTTTTGAACCTTATGATATTTTTATGCCTCGCAAGTTCTCCGCCATCAGATCAGGGCCGATGAAGGGTCGTTGCCATATCGCCATGGTGAAAATGTGCGACCTTTACTATGGTGATGTAGCGACAGGGTGCCACGTGTCCGATGGGTCCAGCTTGTAGGGCAGAGGATGGCGCGGGTCAAAAATGTTCTGCGGCGCCGTAGGCGCTATGTCACTATCACGCATTGGCCCAAAAATTTCCATGGCGACATAGCACCCGTCAGAAAAGATGTGCCAATGACGGTGAGTCAACATGTTCGGTGGCAAGGTTTGGCAGGCCGGAGAAGATAACGGTGAGGTTTTAGGCAAGCGGTTAGGTTACGTCAGGTACTTCATCTGCCCAGTTGGCAGAGTCCAATGTCACGACGGAAAATTAGAGGGAACCACGTGCATCGGATCTTCAGTTCAGCCAGCACAGTCAAGAGGCGAGTCTTTACGATCGTCAGATTTGCAGAGATCTACGGCTGGCGCTATCTCACCATCAAAAATTGCTCAGGAGATAACATAGCGACATAGCGAAAGGGCGCCACGTGTCCTGGTGGGACCGTATTTCATCTCGCCAGCACAGTAGGGATCAAATAATCGACAGACCAACAAGGAAGTGCCTTATGTACCACGGGCCCAACGAATTACGAGGGAGGAAGGTTGCAGGAAGGTGGGTCTTCATGGTTGTTAGATTAGAGAAGATCAATGACTGTCACCATATCACCATGGCAAAGATGTGCGATCTTTACCATAGTGACGTAGGGACAGGTCGCCATGTGTCAGTGCGGCTAGGTCTCGTCAGGGTGCGATCACTAAGGTATTGCCAGGTGTCGGTTGGATACGACAAGGTTGCAGAGGTGGCACCAAATATGATGGGCCCAGGGTAAGGATAGTATGGAGTATGACAAGTCTTCATGATCGTCGGATCTAGGCCGATCGATGGTCGTCGCCACCTCGCTAAGGGTAAGTTGCTCGAGGTTTATGTTGGTGACACAGCGCCTTGTTGACACGTGTCTCACTGGTCCGGTCAAAAAGGACGGTCGGTGGCCAGTAGTTAATGTAATCATCACAGTTAATATGAATATTTGCAAGGGTGGCACGGTTAGTTCGATGACAGAAGGTCAACCACGAAGACTTCCCCAGGTGGCGAAACAAAGAAAGGTAATTGGCCTGCATGACCTAGCTGGCTCGTATAACCTATTTGACTTGCTTCAACCCTGTTGATTCATGAACCAGGAAGCAAAGGTGATCAAGGTTATCTTACAATCTGATCTTCGCGATCAATTCTGACCTACCTAAAATGAATGCAAGGCATAGGGAAACACTCCACCGTCTCAGCCGATCCATCTGTTGTGTCAGGATCATTCATTGGCACCGCTTCTGTCTACTCGAGGCGTTCTTTTAGTCAAATATCTAATTTTGTACTTTAGAACCATGCTCGAGTGTGATCTTTGATCAGATATTTTGGGGTTCAATGGCAGTAGTTGAGAAGTTAATGCAGAATCATTTCCCTCAGTTATGCTTGAACTATAAAGGCAATTTTGTAATCTTTTCCAAGGGTCGACTCTTTTCTGATTTATCTGATATTGCTCTGCAACTCTCAGTGTAACATTCCCTATGCCTTTGAACTGAATGATTCTCTGTTTTATCTCCCTCAGCCATTAATGTGTATGTGCATCCCTTTTGCCTCTCATTGGTGTATTGTCGAGATTTGTAGCCTGTATACTGTATCTATTTTTGCCTACTGGATAATATATAAGTGAGATTCCTCTTTCCTTGTGTTATTCAATTGGGCTTCTTGATCTGCATGAGGTTATTAGATCAAAAAAAGCCTGTATGTATATATCCTTAGTTTCATTCTGGTTCAATAGTGCATATATGGGCAGAAATGGGTCTGAACACTCTATTTTGGTGCATCACCTCCGTAGTTTAGGTAGGGTAGAGTTGTTTTCTGCATCTCCTTCTTCCCCTTTTCCTTCTGAGAGTAGTTAGGTGCACCCTGATAGTAAGAGGAAGCCAGCCTTCTCTGGAGACTCAACCTCGCAGTTCAAGTCCCACAGCTTGGAGGTTGTTTCCATGTTTCACTAGGTTGTCCTCATGCATAGGCCTTGGACAAGGGTGAAAACCTAAGTGACAATTGTAGTAGATAGCCTGTTGTTTTCCTTGGTCATTTTCTTGTGCCAAGAGGGCTTCGATTGATTTATCCATTACAGAAATGTATAGTAACAAAGGTTTGTGTGGTACGAGAGGTACCAACATAGGTGGAGTCATCAAGTAAGTTTTCAGTAAGTCAAAAGCCTATTGGCATTGGTCATCCCACTTAAAATTTATATCTTTGTGTAGCAAATGTGTGAGAGGTATGCACTTTTTCACAAACTGTGAAATGAACTAATGAACTGATTGAAGCCTACCTTGAAGAGAGCATAACTGACTCAGGTCCTTTGGAGATAGCATACTGATTATGGCTTGTACCTTTTTGAGGTCAATTTCTATCCCTTTGGTTGAGACAATGTATCCTAGTAGCTTGCCTAATTTGATGCCAAAAGCACATTTCTTGGGATTGAGCCTAACTTTGAATGCTTCTAGGCGGGTGAATATCTTGGTCAGTATGGGAAGATGTTCTTCTTGAATGTGAAATTTGGCGAGTATGTCATCCACACAATCTTCCATAAAGATATGCATCATATCATGAAAGATAGTGGTCATGGCCCATTGATGGGTAGCACTAACATTCTTTAGCCCAAAGGGCATTACATTCCAAAAAAATGTTCCCCATGCACAAGTAAAAGCTATTTTCTCTTTATCTTCCAGTGCTATCTTGATCTAATTATACCCTAAAAGCCCATCCATAAGTGAAAACATGGAATGACCCACTGTTAGATCAACAATGGTGTCGATGTTGGGAAGGGGGAAATCATCTTTGGGACATGCTTTATTTAAATCTTGAAAATCAATGCAGATGTGTATGCTGCCATTCTTCTTTGATATGGAAACAATGTTGGATATCCATGATGCATATGCCAAGGGTCAGATAAAATTGGTGCTGATTAACTTTTCTAACTCTGCTTTGACTAACATAGCTATATGGGGATGCATCTTTCTAAGCTTTTTTTTTACTAGCTTGGCCTCCAGAGAAATGTTGAGATGATGGAGGATTAAATTTGGGTCTAAGCTAGGCATGTCTATGTAAGACCATGCAAAGTTTATCTATCTTTCTTTAAAGAAGAAAATGCTATCTTTCCTCTATGCTTAAGGATTGTGCCAAATAAATGACCCTTGGTTCTTTCTCTATGCCAATGTTGACTGATTCTGTTGGCTCAATCAAGATGGAACATCTTTCCTCATAGTATTCGGGTAAAGTATCAATCACCCCATCCATGGGTGCTATAGTTGGGTTTTCACCTTGGGATGCATTACTTCTATTTATTTCAATTTTTTTCTTGAGGCCTGCCATAACTTGGTAGTGATCATTGAGGTTGTGGAATGCTTGACCTATTCTAGTATGACTGAGGTAATTTATACTTGACTCAACTATATGCCTTTCTTATGTTCTTTGTCGATGAGATGGTTCAACCGTGTTAAGGTAGATGAAGACTTCATGGTCAATTTCAAAATGAGGGATGTGGTGAGGCTCAGTTGTATCCTAGTTAATGAGTTTGAGATGGACTAGGGGTAGTGATTCATAATATGGAAAGGGTTAAATAGGGTTTAAAGACATGATTTTATTGGATGGCTCATACATTGTATTTGTTAGATCTATGACATGACCTTCTTCTAGAGTGTTAGGAAAAGTAGAGCTTGTAAGAGGCTAATAGTAGTCATCTTCAAATTCTACTGGAAAGAAGTCAGGGAATAGGGTTTGAAATTGAAATCCTTTGACATGTTCATCATCTTCTAAGCTGCTATATTATACCCTGATTCTCAGTGAAGAAGGTCTCAGATTAGAGGTTGTTCCTTGTGTAGCCAAACTGTCAGGTGTGGGTATGTGAACTATATCACATTCTTTATCATGAAGAGACTCCTTGGATAATGACTCAAATTCCCATTTAGTGGAATCATTGTCTTCTTTGTTATTAGGGGTGTTTATGGATGGTTCTTTCATGGGATATGAACTTGAGAGGGATAGATTCACATTTATGATTTTTTTTTTTTTAGGCTATAACCATCCTTTTGTTTAGGTACCCACACTAGGTTGGAAGATGAGGAATCACTATGCTTAGGATGAGCTTTGAAAAAGGCTTGTGTCTTATCTTGTTCATCATATCCTACCCTCATTTTGGACCTGTTGGACTTGAATTGTGCCATTAGAGGTTGAATGATGCTTGTCCTTTTCCCTAAAGGACCATCTTCTGTGTATCCCATATTTTTCATTAGGCCAAAACCTTTTTTGTCTAGGTGGGAAGAGATGTCAATGTTTTGTTGACTGATTTTTGCCACTGAGTTCAGAGGTGTGCTACTTGCTTTGATAAAATGTGCATGATGAGGCTTGGTGGATGATGGTTTTCCATGAGATCTCAAAGAAAGTGGGGGATAAAATAGGGAGACTGAGTACTCGCCCACCCCTTTGTGATGAAATTTACATGTTCTATCAAATTCTTTCATCAATCTATCCATTTCTTTGTAGTGTGACCATTTAGGGTCTTTGGATGATGATGGTGAAGGAATGGAAGGACCTGAACAACCCACTTTCTCTTTACCCTTAGTTGACATTGATGAGTGGTTGTTGTTTTAGTTGGTAGAGCATGAAGTGTCTATAGTTGTGGATTGGCTGATGTCATCTGTTGGTGTGCTAGTTTCTTCCTTGTTGTGAGGGACAAGGGAATTATAATATTGGGCAAAGTGTTGATCTCCTGATATGGTCACCTCTTGACCCATCTAAGGAAATTTAAGACACTGATGATAAGTGGAAGGAATGGCCTGCATGTCATGAATCCATAGTCTTCCAAATAAGATGTTATAAGTTAATTGTAGGTCTAAGACCTAATAAACAACCTCTTTCACAACTAGTCCTACTCTGATTGGCAAAATAACCATGCCTTTGGAGGATCTTTCTTCATCATCATAAGCTTTGATGGTAATTTTCTTTCTTGGGTCAACAACAACCTTTGTATACCCTAGGGCTTTTACTAAATTGAGTGTGCAAATATTGAGGCCTACTCCACCATTGACCAATGCCCTCTTAACTCTATTTCTATGGATAAAGACTTCAATATGCAAAGGAGAGTTTTGTGGTTGGATGATGAACATGTCATCTTGGGTTGAAAAAGATACATAATGAGGGGCAACTAGGTTGTTGACCATGTTTTGAAATCTACTTACATCTAGGTCATTTGGTACTAAGGCTTTGGTGAGTATTTCTTTATGCTTTAGGGAAATCTGTAATAGTTCAAAAATGGAGATATGGGTTGGAGTCTTAAGTAATTGGTTGACCAGGTTATATTTGGGTAAGGAGGAGCTTGTAGCTGCATGATCAGGATTTGTCACACGTCTTGGTAGGATAGCTTTAGAGGCTTGGCCTTGGGTAATGACATTTGCGGATGTTTTTTGTTTTCATCTTTAACTATGATGACATTTACGGTGTCATCAAAGTCAAAAATCATGTTAATGGTATTGTCGTAATGATGCACATAATTAACCTTAGTGTGAGGGGGTACATCCTAATTTTCTTTGGAAGATTCACCCTTTTAATGACTCATGAAGGGGTTCTTGAAGGCCGTATGGTCTTCATTATTGCTAAGGTTGTTTACTTCAATGACTCCATCATTGATTAATTTTTGGATCGCCCCCTTAAGGGCAAAATTTTTTTTTGTTAAATGCAACTAAATGATCAAGATTTGTCATAGGTCATGGTAGGATAACTTCAGAGGCTTGGCCTCGGGTAATGGCATTTTAGGATTGTTTTTTGTTTTTATCTTTAACTATGATGACATTTATAGTGTCATCAAAGCCAAAAATCATGTTAATGGTATTTTCATAATGATGTACATAATTAACCTTAGTGTGAGGGGGTGTAGCCTAATTGGCTTTGGAAGATTCACCCTTTTCTTGACTCATGAAGGGGTTCTTGAAGGCTGTATGGTCTTCATTATTGCTAAGGTTGTTTACCTTAATGACCCCATCATTGATTAATTTTTGGATTTCCTCCTTATGGGAAAAATAATTGTTTGTTAAATGCCCCCTATTTTGATGGCAGGCACAAATGTGCTTTTCATTCCACCATTTATGTTTGACTTGGGGTTCATAGGGTTTGGCCTTAGGAAGTACAATGAGCTCATTAGCCAAGAGGGTTTGCAAGGCCTTCTTGTAAGACACCCTGATAGGAGTGTACACTTTGGGTATATTAGAAGATTGGTATCTACAAGGAGGAGAAGCTTGATTGTATGCAACTTGTTGGTTGGACGTCCAAGGAGTTTTTGCATTACATCGATAGAATGGATAGGTGTTGTCTTGTCGGGGTGTATTTAGGTTGGTGTTGTTGACAATGGGATACAAATGGTTTAGATGGGATTGAGTTTGAGTTTTAACATTGTTGGCTTTGACCATACCATCATTAACCATGTTCTTGTTGTTGTTTCTCCACCATGGCTTTTTGTTTATCAATGGCCTAATCAAAGGAATTGTGAGTTTGCATGGAGTTTTTTGAAAAGCCCTTACCATCCTTTGATAGTTTAATGATGTCATTATTTAGTAAGGTATCTTCTACTTTAGCGGCATTCTCTAAGGTAGTTTTGAAATCTTTGGGCCCTTGGAGCTAGAGAAAGTAATTCATTGATTTGGAGAGACTATTAATGAAGATGTTAGTCTTCTCTTTGTTGGGTATGTCTCTGTGATACTTAGCAAAAGTGTGTCTCCACCGTTGTAAGAAAGTTTTGAATGACTCGTCAGGGAGTTGTTTCATGTTGCATACATTGATCATTGTAACTTCCCTTTCAATATTGTAGGAATATTGAGAGATGAAAATAGAAGCCAATTGGTCAAAGGTTTTGATATTGGAGGGTAGCTTGGAGAACCACTCCATGGCTTGCCCCCCAATGCCTCTAGGGAACAATTATATCAAGTACATCGTGTCATGGACAAATTCCATACTTAGGGTACAAAATTGCTTCAGGTGGTCTTGCAGATTTGATGTGCCAAAGTATTTATCATATCTTGATTTTTGTACATTTTGTGGGAAAGGTGTGAAGGTAACGTTCTTATAAAAGGGGAAAGGACACACCTTTTTGAGGTTGAATTATACGGGTGGCATTTTTCCTCTCTTCATTTTTTCCATTTCCATTTCTAGGTCTTGTAGTTTCTCTCTAACAATGTCTAGCGGTGACTCTTCTTCATCTCATTTTAAGTTGGTCACATCAAATTAAAATGGAAATTTCACACCTTGTTGTGCTAATACTAGTATGTAATGTTCCTTATGTTTTTTGACTATCTTGTCCATGATGTTGACAAGCTCAGGATTTTGTTGAAAATTTTTGATCTTAGTTTCAATACTTCTATTATCCCATATGTTGGATGAGCCCATTGTGGCCACAGATTCCAAATTTTGATTGAACAAGGGTGACTTGTGAATAGTTGCATTCTATGGGCAATCTATTATTATAGTAGGCTTGAGGAGATTAAGAGGTTTTGTGTACTTGATGGTTCTATTGGCTATTCTAGCACTCACTCGTATAGGTGATCGCTTCAATTTTTTAGCTGTACCACTTTTATGTAGTGGCATGAAACATGAGTTGGATTCCTTTAATTCTTAGGCATTTTCAAAACATGAGGGTTTCTGTTGATTGTGATTTGTCTATAGTAACAAGCTAGGTTGAACAAGGCATTTTCTAATGTTGATAGGATGAGTTTCACTTTCACGAAGTCTTGTAAAGGGATGAATGTGTGTCTTCGAATGTCACTAGCTTGATGTGTGAAATGAAGTAATGAAAACTGTTGGATTGATAATGATGTTTGTAGCTTTGCCTATTTCAAGAAGAGGTTTTTGGTTAGATATGGAATTTCCCAAATTTTGTAAAATACCAACAAGGAAAAGGGTATCCAAATTTATAATTTTTTCACAATTATTATGCATGCAAATGGGCTATATTTTATGTTTTTTCTTAGATGCATCTCAAGATTGGTCAAATGCACTATTTAATTGATCATATGCACTGTTTAAATGCTCAGATGTGCTATTTGAACTATCATATGCACTATTTTCTAATTCAAATGCATCATTCTGCTGAGAAAATGAACTATTTTAAGTCTCATATGTGCTATTTAATAGGAATATATGTTATAATAGAGATGAGAAGCATTACAAGGATATTCAAAAGCATTGTTTTATGTAGTATATGTGCTACTTTTAGGTTGTTCAACAATGTCTTCATTTTAGACTTGGTTTCTCAATATTGGTTTGAATTTCTTCTTTCTGGAAGAATTGTGACCCACACTGGTGTTTGTTATTAAGTTAAAAACACTTCCAAACATGATACTAGTAAGATAAAAAAAATGTAAAACCACACACACCTAGTAAATGGAATAAAATGGATTCCTAACAAGGTTATCTAAAGCCGTGACTAGTGGGTCTTAGTGTTTAACCAACTATGTTCAAATTTACCTCTCTTATGATAGAGAGCTTCCCACCAATGCTAAGGAGGTTTGGTGCAATACCTTATGGGAATACTTGAGGAAGGCTATATTTCAAACATGGGTGGCTTGCATTCGATTAGGAATACAAAATTGGGAGGCAATCCCTCTCACCGACCATACTAAGGAAACTCAGGAGGTAGCCTTTCTATGAAAAGATAATCCTACCTAGTGTAAAGAAGGAAATGGAAATCACAACAGTTCTAGGAGTTTGATCACTCGAGGAGAGTGAGAGCATATCCCTACTACTTTTACTTCCCAAACACAATAGACATGAAGTTCTGATTACCAGCCCTTATACCACTGAAGACAGAGGGGCTCCTAGTTAGGCTATGTGTGGATTCTTTCCCCGTTCAATTGTGACCGATATTTATAGAAGGTTGGGCATTTTGATCAACTCGAAGGAGTTGAGAGCATAGGCCTACTTCTATTTCAGATCAGCAAGATCGAACACTTCTATTAAGCTATGCTTGGAACTTGGAAATGCCACACTTTTAATAAATGAGGCCTAAGGTCCACTAACCTAATTTGGAGCTAGCAAAGGCTAGGTGCATTTATGAGGATCTTCATTCCTATTGCACGTTGTCTGTAATCTGAGAGCCTTTTCATTAACTCAGAAGGGACCTATAAGCAAATGATATCTGGATCCGAAAGTTAGATTCAAGAAACTATAATTTTTACCAGATGTGCTATAGAAATACTCATATGCATTACAAAAAGCCTTATATACTATTATTTACAATAAAATGTTATTATTACTTTTTAAAGTAATCATATGATCTCATTTTGTATTTTATAACATGACTAGTTTTTTTTGTTTGATAAGAATTTTTAAAATAATCTTTGGTTTTCTATAATAACTCAAATAGAGTTCATTTTTTATTATATACATGTTTTAGTTATAAATTTGTAAAAATAATCAATTATATCTTTTGAATATATATAATTTTATCTTCTAAAAAATGAAGCAAACTAACACGATTTTTTACATGTAGATATAAGCAAAGGATATTGTATTAAACGCTTCACTAAAGGGGATTTAATTTAAGATATGTCCAATCGAGGGAGGGGGATGTTGACCTCACTTGCATCTTCAGTAGAAAGACTACGAGAAGTGCTGATTGTTGCCATTGATGGCCAAGAACATCTACTTGGAAAAATATGTGACAACCTATCAAAGGAAGCAACAAAAGAAAGGAATCTAGAGTCACTGGTCGATAATCACCCTAACATACACTCTGGTATACCCACATTGGCATAAAGAATTAGATATGGATTACAATTGATCCAAGTCATCAATGTGATGAGTCACTAGCAATGTGACATAAGATAAAAATACAAATGATGCAAGTTAGGAAGGATGAAATACCATCATTGGCCCATGCAAAGATTGACAACTTAGGTAGCCTAGACTCTAAGTGTAGGGTTTACGAGTCCTCTATGAATGAAGCAATCTTGGATTCAAAATTTAAATTCAAGAATGAGTGGGATAATTCAAGTATGAAAAAATGTGCCGATACTTCAAATAAAATATATGATCCACTATTGCAAAAATAAAAAGGGAAGTGAGAGATAGAGAATGCACTCCAAAAAAAAGGGAAGAAAAACTTAGCTAAAGGAATTGCACAGATAGGAGAAGTGTGAAAAAATATAATAGGAAACTGAGGAAGAGATAAGAAAAGAGCACTCAGAAAGTGAGCAAGAAGATCAAGGCATCTTTAGAGGAAACAAAGCAGAGATAGTACCATTTTTAGATCAAACTCTTAGTGTACACGGTGTAAATGTGTATTCATGAAACTTTAATGTAGAATGTAGATAGACTGACAAAAAACTAAACTAAACCCAAGATATCATCATCAGAATGTAATCTCTATGAGTGTCTCATGTTTCCCTAGCTACAACTACTAAAATAGCTCTTAGACCAACATCTTAGTGACAGTTCTAGAATAGGAGTATGCTAAAATGTAGATCTACAAGGATGCATGCAAGATCTAGGACTAAAAATGTAGGTTATATGCTATTAAAATGGACATGCAATACTAACATATAATAAATGATGCTAAATAACATAAAAATAATGCTAAAATGCTATGAATTTGCTAGAATGATAATACTAAAATGATAAATCAAAATGTGTGATACTAGGGCTTGTGTACTTGCTAACATCACTAGCAGACTATCCTCTATCACTACTGGACTGCACATCTTCTCAATGCATCTCAAATGTAAGATAATGAAAAAACATCAATAAATTATTTCCCAATACTTTGCCTCTAAACTGCTCTCTATAAATTAGGTACAACTTACATACATCTTCAACTTAAACTTTGTGCAAACCACATCATCAAGAAATTATGTCGAACATGGGACATTATGTCGAACACATCCATAACTGCACATCACTAGACAATCAAACCATTGTCTGTACGACTAAGATCTCTGTATGCTACTCAGCTAGTCTTTACAGAAACTATACTATGTTGACATCAATGACAAGCACAATCATGAATGCAACATGTCAATACTCTCCAATGCTTAGGATACTCCCCCAAAGTAGTATCATCAACATTCATGCTAACAATCTCCCCTTTGGTATTGATGGCAACATAGATGAAAAACCATGTAAGTTCCAAGAATACCAAAATAGTGTTCTGTTACTACTACTGACTAGAATTAGTTGTTCACACACTAAATAATTCTCAACACATATATTCTTCTTCTTCTTCAAGATTGACAACAATTGTTCACTTCACACTAAACAACTTACAATACACCATATGCATATCCCTGCTTTCTTACATGAATATTTTTAAATCTCTCTAAAGAGATATATCTCCCCATTCATACTTAGGAGTTCTTCTCCCCCATTTCTTAGGAGATGTTTTTAATGCATATTCTCTCCCCCATTGACATCAATGTCAAATGCCTCATTATTACAAGATACCAATTGTGAATACATTGTTCCAGTTCTTTAACCAGCTCAAGTGTCGAAAGACACTATTCAAGACCAATTACTAAGAGTCCTCAATGAATCAACTCATCAAAGATACTCCCCCATATTGGGACTCAAAATTGAAGTCCTGATTTTGAGTACCATTCAAAAATTCAGGCCCTACAAGCACTTTTTAATGCATGTTTACCTTGCTATCCTTTTGAGGCCTCAGAGCTGTCTAATGTTTCTAACACCTTATATTCAGCATATCCACTCATTCCCTAAAGATAAATTTCCATTTTGAGTCATTTTGTGAAGTTCTGTTTTGAGCAATGGCCAAATTTGCATTTTTGCTAGTGTGAAACAGCGACATGAGGCCTTGTTTGCATTTAAATATCTTACACCCAATAATGTTTTGTGACTCACCAATTTGGGAATGTTAAGTATCCAATCAGAGAACCTATGTTTCAAATTTTGAGTCATTTTGATATGTTTTGACTAGGTTTTGAATCCCTTAAATTCAATCATTTATTATTATGCTGATGCAAATTGTTTAGAATTCTAGGAGGCCTTGTTTGACTTGCTATAAATTTGAATCAATTGACCAAAATGAGAAAATTTCTTTTGCATTGCATTCTAGAGGTTAGAGACTTGTTATGTTTCAATTTTGAGATTATGCTGAATCTGTTTGATCAGTTTTCAAACACGATTCCAAATGCAATTTGTAAAGTTTTACTAGTGTCAAAAGGTTCATATTGGTTGGTACCTCTGTTCATGATGTCATATCTATGAATATGTGATAGGTGAGATCAAATGGGTTGCACCCTTGCATTTTACTCTAAATTTTTTTTGAGTGTGCCGGTTTACAAGTCTTGATGAATTCGTTTTCTCACTTTCCCAGGTCCATTCTGTTTGCAAAAATCACTTTTTTGCCAGTGTTTCTAGTCCTACAAATCTGAGTAGCCCACTTTGACCACTTGCCAAATTCATCTAGTAATTCATCATGAGCCTTAACCCTAGGTTTATACTTAGATTATAGACATGAAGCATCTATACCTTTCCAAGAGATCTCATGACCTTGATCGATTGAATGAGGAGCATGTTTTAACACTTGAAGTGATCCTATGTCTTCACTGCTCCTCTTGTACTGATGGCACTCCATTTATGGGTTGGTCTTCATGTGTGGCTATGTAATGGGTCTAGGAAAGGGTAGTAAATGAAATGGTGCTTGATTTGGCTAGCATGAAGGACCTCCCACCTCAAGCTCGAGTTTCCTTTTTAAAAAAATGGAAGAAGTCTCCTCACTCCAGTCTTAGGCCTCCATCACTCAGCCCATTGAAAGGGTACATCACTTTCCTCCACCTGAATTGCCTTAGCTTGTTTAATTAGTCTAAAATGTGAAGGTTTTGGGTAGTACTGATACAAATTATGGGCTCTAACCTTTCTAGACAAGTGCTAGACAAGATCAACTTTTTCTTTGCGCTTTCCACTTTGCCCAAATCTTCTTCTCATGGGCCTCCAAAGAAAATGACCAACTCACACATGTGCATCTACTAATATTTTACCAAACTCCTTACTAATAATGAATTTGGATCAGAATTTCTTTGTTGCTTCAGATTTCTTATCACCAACAACAACTTCTTCTTCTTCTCCTTTGTTTGCTGAAAATAAAAAAGCAAGTTTTTCCCAACAAAGTATTCATAGAATATTTGAACGTCTCATGGCTACTAACACTTTCCCTGCCAAGATTAGTAAATGCAAAATAAGCTTTAATATTTGTCATATAATCAACCAAGGGCATGCCTTCACCAAAGTAATATAGACTTAGACTTGGACATGAAGTATTTTAATTTTAAAGTTTGGTGCAAGAGTTAAAAGGGAAGTTTAAGTAATAAGGAAATGTCTACAACTTTCCTCTGTATTCAAGTGAAGAAGAATCCATAGAAAGAAATAATGGAGCTTAAAACAAATAGTCTTGTTTTCCCTGTACCAAGCACATATCTAATAGAAGAGAGAGGTTGGCGGATGTTGGAGGCACCTCTTGCCAGTGATGGAGGATCACCAATAGTTATAGTAACATGAGGCCTGTAGTTTTTTAAAGAAATGTGTTAGCTTTCTTAGTCCCACATTACTCTTGTTAATGTATTTTCTAATGTTTTAATACCAAGCCACACATATCTTAAAATGTCTTGAAGACATAAGTTTTTGAAAAGCCACAAAGCTTGCATGGTGGGCCTATTTGACTTGGCAAAACAAGATATATATTTGACCAAAATGTGCTAAGGATGATGATGTGGACAATTGGCATGGACAGTGACATTAGCGATAACGTGGACATCTAAAAAATTGAAATGCGACACATGGTGCCAATTGGACCAATTTGGACAAATCTAATAGTGACACATGAAAGAGGTTTCTAGACTTGGCACACTTCTTGAGGCAATGATATGGCAGAAAGTGACACCTGTCACAATGTCGCTATGTTGCAATGACATGGCACCTTGCTAAGTTGTCACGTGACATAAAAACTGATGATGTAGCAAAGTGACATGGTACAGTGACAGGGAGATGATGTGGTGATGCTGGCTAGGTGCTGACATGTCTGGAGGTGCCACATGTCATGATGTCACTATGTTGTGATGACATGGCATTGTGCTGACTGGAATAGTGACATGGTGACTAGTGATGTGGCTACCATGTGGTAAAACAAGTGACCAATCAAATGGTGACATGTGGCACCCAAGTGGCAGGTGTCAGGTGACTAAGGAAGAAATCAACCAATCTAGCATTGACATGTGTCAAGGTTGGTCAAATCAATTTGACCCAAATAAAAAAGGGAGGGAAAAATCAAACAGGCATAAAAATTAATGTTTTTATTATTTTCCCCTTTTTCTGAATGTGCATGAGGATTTTTAATAAAATTTGATTTAATCCTATAGTTCAACTTTAGAGAGTATTAAATATTTGAAATGAAATGCATTTTCAAACCTAGTCCAGGAGCCTATTTTTCATTTTGAGATTCTGGGAGTTTCCAGTAAGCAAGCATAGTGATATTATATATCACCAAAATTGGGAGAGAACAAAATTTCCATTTCTAGAGTTTTTTTTTACATAGGAGCCCACTAGTTCAAGTTATGCAAGCATTTGTCTCAGGTACCCAATTTTTAGTTTCATTCAGCTGGGGTAGTTCAGATTTGATTTTTGGTGAAATGGTGAATTGAGCGAATGTAAAAGGTAGTAAAAATACAGTAATGGGAAAATTCTGTCATGTCCAAGTCAGTGAAATCAAGGTATTATCAGCATTTTTTGATCCATTTAAGATAGTTTAGTAACACAAGGGTTTTCATCATTGAAGAAGAGATATTTTGGGTTTGTTACAGAATAATGATAAAAATAATATCAGATCTCATGGGTAGAAAGATGAGAGAAGTTTTAGAACTGTAGGGAATGAAGATTCAAGTGGACACATGTCACTTCTAGATCAGTCTCTTTTTGATTCATTGTAGGGGTTCCAATCTTGAGTTTTCTTAGATCTGTGAGACCAAGGGTTCAAGTTTTGAACATATTTCACTATTGTGATACCATTTTCTTTAGCAATTTCCTTTATAATGAACAATAAGAAATAAGAATACAAATAGTTTTGATCTATTATTACATTTCAATTCCATGCATTTTATTGTATTTGTTTTAAAGAAATGAATGAAGTTGCAGCAGTAAGTTAATCTTCATTATGATATCTTGTCTCCCATTCATGTTGATTGTGATCTTTTGTGTTTTATAGATAGAGTATGAAACTTAGTTGCAATCTGTTGTTTATATATATTGATTTATTTTGTTTATGATGCAAGGATTCATGAAAATGCTTAATTTATCATCACATGATTGCAAATATCATGAAGGGATAGGTTGAGTATGAGGTTCAAAAAGATGTAGATGTCTAATTCACAAGGTGAATAGATAGATCAAGAAGTCCTAATGTATGGGACATGTTAATGACTTTTAGGGATGTGTGTTATGGGTTTGTAGGATTTCTCAATAGATAAGGCATTGATCAGCTACAAGATTAGAGTGTTATGTTGTTCATGTC
Organism: Cupressus sempervirens; assembly: GCA_028749045.1. Classification (NCBI taxonomy): domain Eukaryota; kingdom Viridiplantae; phylum Streptophyta; class Pinopsida; order Cupressales; family Cupressaceae; genus Cupressus; species Cupressus sempervirens. The sequence goes on along the minus strand of CM053788.1, from coordinate 141,748,804 downwards.
ATGTTTTTTCTAAAAATCAACATCATTAATCAAACATCTTTCCCTTTAATGTTGAAGGAAATGAAATGTGATGCCCTCACTTGGCTTAGCAATTTCTTTGGCCATGTTATTAGCTATTCCATGTCTAAGATCTTTGCATAAGTGTTAGAAGATTAAGGGTTTTATCTGCTTTGTTAAATTCAAGTGTATGTTTTAGCACTGGTACCATACAAGTGAATTTGATTTCTGCCTGCCTAGGTTTTGCAGAGCTTGAAGTAGAAGAAGGGTCTAGCCTTATAGTTGGCCCAGTGTCTGAAAGGGTATGTTGAAGATGAGAAGTAGCTACCCCTAGATGTATCTTGTTCTCATTGGGGTAATTCAAAACCACAATGTTTCAAAACACCAACACCCCATACGAGAAGAATAAGAATTTAGTCTAGTCTAACAATAGTGCTCTTTGCCACTACTTAGAAGTAGGCAGAGGCATAAACCCAAGCATACCTCTCAAGTACTCAAATGTATCTTTAGGCAAAGGCTTTGTAAAGATATTTGTAATCACTATCTTTAGTACTCACATACTCCATATGATCTCCTTTTTTTCTGCTTTCTCTCCCAACACATGATACTTAATAGATATATGTGTAGTCTTATAATTCAACACAAGATTCTTAGACATACTCATTGTACTTGTGATATCATAGTAAATGATAACAGGTTCTTCAAAGTCAATTATGATATTCTTCAACATTTTCTTCATCCACATAACTTGATTATAGTTATTTGCTACTGCAACATACTTTGCCTCAACTATACTCTATGAAATACAATCTTATTTCTTGCTTAGCCAAGAAACCAATCTTCCTCCAAGAAAGAATGCTCCACCACTGGTTCTCTTCCTATCATCCATATTGCCTTCCTAATCCACATTAGTATATGCACATAGTGTGAAATCACTTGACCTATCATACCAAATTCCATAGTCAGATGTTCCTTTGAAATATTTGAATATTCTCTTTACTGATGCAAAGTGATACTCCTTAGGATCATCTTGAAATCTAGATACAATCCCATCTACATTTTCTATATCTGGTTTGGTGTGAGTTATATATTGCACACCTTCAATCATGTATCTCTACTTCTTCTACTTTACTGTAGGCATCTCATCTTTGTTGGATAACTTGTGACCAATTATCATAGGTGTACCAATAGGTTTACAACTTTCTAATCCAAACCTTTTCCAAAAATCCTTTAGGTCTTATCTTGTGAAATGAAAATACCATCACTACTTTGCACCATCTGCAATTTTAGGAAAAACTCCATTTCTCCTATCATGCTCATTTCAAACCCTTTTTTTCATTTCTTCATAAAAATTATCACTTGCTTCATCATTACCTCTAAATATAATGTCATCAATAAATATCACTATTATTAGCAAACCCTTTTCAATTTCTTTCCAATATAAGTTATTATCTGCCGTACATTGAGAAAATCCAAGCTTTGCCAAATAACTGTCCAACCTTGCATACTAGGTTCTAGGAGCTTGCTTCAAACCATATAGAGATTTCTTTAGTTTGTATACCATGTCTTTGTCTTCTAATAAAGGAAAACCTTCAGGCTTCTCAATATATACCTCTTCTTGAAGTTTTCCATTTAGGAAGGCTGATTTAACATCCATCTGATAAACCTTGAACTTCTTATTTGCTGCATAAGCCAAGAACATCCTTACTACTTCCATTTTGGCTACAAGTGCATATGTATCCTCATATTCTATGTCTTCTTGCTATGAATATCCCTTGCATACAAGTATAGCCTCGTCCCTCACAACTTCACCTTGCTCATTCATCTTCTTTCCAAATACCCATTTGGTTCCTATCACATTCTTGTCTTTGGTCTAGGAATTAATTTCCATGTATCATTCTTCATAATTTGATCTAATTCTTCCTTTATTTCTTGAATCTAATGATCATCTTTACATGCTTCATCTATACTCTTAGGCTTTACTTGAGATATCAAACATACCTCCTCATTTACTCTATTCCTTGTCGTCACACCTTTGCCTTTGCTTCCAATTATCTCCTTAGGAGGGTGATTCTTTATCAGATTCCTATTAGGGTTAGGAGTTGACATCTCAACTCTTATCTCATCTCTAGGTTCAGATCTCTACTCTCCTCTTTGCTCAACACTTAACACATCATTCTATAAATTATTCTTAGTCTCAAAGAAAAAAATTATATTTTGTCTAAGAATTCTAGAATTGTCTTCTTCTTCATCTAAATTATAGTCTACCATCTTTTCCTTAGTTCCAAAAATTTCATCAATTCTTACATTTGAGCATTCAACTATTGTCTTAGTTCTATATTAAAAACATCTATATGCCTTGTTTTTCAATGAATAGCCAATAAAAATATGTTCATTACTTCTTGGATAAAACTTACCAATTTCATCATCTCTCTTAATTTAACATTTTCTTCCAAATATTATGAAATACTTATCTAATGGTGAATGACCAAACCATAGGTCTTAAGGTGTCTTGCTCATACCTTTTCTAATCTATACTTTGTTTAGAGTGTATACAGTTGTATTGACTTCTTTCCAAAATGTCTTAGAAACATCATTCTCAAACAAAATCACTCTTGTTGCCTCTGCTACTGATTTATTCCTTCTTTCATCAATCCCATTTAGCTTAGGTGTCCTAGGTGAGGATAGCTACCTTCTAATTCCTTTCTTTTCACAAAATATGTTAAACTCTCTAGAGGCAAACTCTCCTCCTTTATTTTATCTCAAACACTTCATCTTACCACCATATTTATTCTCAACTCTATTCTTAAATATCTTAAAATTCTCAAGAGCTTCAAATTTATCTTTAAGAAATGCTACCCACATCATTCTAGTAAAATCATCAACAAAAATCATAAAGTCCTTTTCACCATAGAATCCTTTTGTTCTTGAAGGACCACTTAGTTCTATGTGAATGATCTCCAACTTCTCTGTGGTAGTGAACTTCTTGCTAGGAAATGATACTTTCTTTTGTTTAGCCAAAATACATTCTTTGCAAATAACATTAGTAGGCTTTGTAATCCGAGGAAAGTCTCTGACAAAAAATGTACTACTAACCTTTACAATATTATCAAAGTTTATGTGACATAATTTTCTATGCCACAACCCACAGTCATCCACTTCACCTACCAAATATGTCATTTTAGTAGGATTCAACTGAAATATATTACCTCTAGATCTTGTGCCTATTCAATTAGCTTACCATCTATGTCTTTGATAATGCAGGCCTTCTTAGTGAATTACAATTGATAACCCTTGTCCACCAACTATCCAACACCCAAAAAAGTTATGCTTCAATCCATCAAAAAAATAAACATTGTTAGTGTTAGGTTTACCATCAAGAGTAATGGATCCAATTCCTTTTATATGGCAGGCTACATTGTTACCAACTCTAAAAATATCTCCATCATGATTCATAAACTTGATAAACTTATTCATATCATGAGTCATGTGATGTTAATAATCATTATCAATTATCCAATCAGATCTTTTTTCCACTTAGGAAACTAGAGCTCTTTCTTCTCTAATTTCTCTATCAAGATCATCTTCTTTGATAGCCACAAATCCTAATTCATCATCATTTGCATACAAACAATTTCTATCTCTTCTAGGCTTAAAATTTCCCTTATAATTTTTCTCTTTTTAAGGATATTTAGATGCATAATGACCAAATTCATCACAAGTCCAAGATTTAAATATTTTCTTACAATCTTTTTCTCTTCTCACAAGAAGGGTTATACCTTCCTCAATCTTCTTGTCTTTGTCTGATCTATTATTACCAATAAAATATCCACGTGTGCTTGCACTCCTTGTCAAATTAGGTCAGATGTTCAGGGGATTGAAAGCTATTTTGACTCTAGCTAGATCTCTAGGATTTCTCAGATCTACTTTTGTAGATTCTAATCTTCCAAGCAATGTTTCCTTTGTGAAATCCTTAGTGTAGGGCATTAATAATTGAATCATCTGAGCTACTTACTTGAATGGTGGTTTCAAAATTTTCAAGATCTTCCTTACTACTTCATCATTTTCCTTGGTTCCACTAAGAGATCAAATTCCTAAAACAATTTCTAATATTCTACCAATATATCTTCTTATAGATTCATCTTCCATCATCTTAGCATCTTGAAATGCACATATCCAATTCTGCAATCTCATTCTCTTTGCATGTATATCACCTACAAAAGTATATTCTAATGCTTTCTATATTTTATGAGATTTTTGAAGTGACTTTATTTGACTATATTCATTCTCGGGAAGAGCTGATAGTAGAATTTCTTTAGCTATCATGTTACACATGAACATATCTTTCTCTATTTCAGTGCATTGTTCAAGTTGTTCTTCTTCCACAATCATCTTCTCACTCTTTGTTAAGATCCAATAACCTAAACCCATGGACAATAGACGAGTCTTCATATTCTCCTTCCAACTATCATAGTTGGTCCCATCAAATCTAGGACTATCCTTTCTGAAAAGATTTGCTATCGATCTCCCAAAGATGTTAAGCTTTTCCTTCAATGACTTGATGCTCTGATACCAATTGTTAGAATATATAGTCCACCAATATAACTAAGAGGGGTGAAGGGGGGTGAATTCATTATCTAACTAATATCACAATTATCAACATTATTAAAATTTAACCATATGAGCAAGATAGTAAAAAACCACAACAAGATTCTCATACACAATAACACCAGATATGTTAACTAGGGAAACCCTTGATTAGAGGGAAAACTTTGGTGGGGATGGTACCCATAATATGATGTACTAATATAAATTTTCCTTATCAGAGGATGGACCCTATTAGGAGTCTATGAATACATTCAATACATATGAGTCCCTATTAGGAGACTTTAAATCCCTATTAGGATATTCCAACCCTGTTAGGAGTTGTGGAAGATAGCTAGACCCAGTACCCAAACAACTTCAAGGGTAGGACCAATGAATCCACTGTTCAAATGATCTCTATATTATTCCTTGAAGAAAAATAGAAATGAAATCTACTTCCTTTCTCTTCTTCTATCTTGTTAACCAAACCTTTACTCCTTCTGATCTTGTAACAGATCACAAATATGACATCCAATAATCCCTTGGATTGCCTACACACATTTACCAAACACTTTGCTCCTTTTCACACTTCACATTTCATACAACACTAGATACTTTAAAAAAAATTAAAAAAAATTCCTTGAGTCAGCCTTGAGGCTTTCCTAATTAATTATAATAAGATAATTAATTAATTAAAATTATAGTAGCACTATTAGCTCATAGTCTATATAAAACTTCACACATGTGATACTAGGGCTTGCATACTTGCTGATGTCACTGATGGACTGTCCTCGGTCACTTCATAACTACACATCTTCTTACTGCATCTCAAATGTAAGATAGTAAATAAAAATTAGGAACTACTTTCCCAATACTTTGTCTCTAAATTGCTCTCTATAAATTAGGTACATCTTCTGTACATCTTCAACTTAGACTCTGCGCACTGAACCACATCATCAAGACACTATGCTGAACATTTCCATAACCATGCATCACCAGATAATCAAACCATTTTCCATATGAATAAGATCTCTATTTACTACTTAGCCAATCTTTATATAAACCATACTATGTTGAAATCAATGATAAACATAGCCATGAATACAACATGTCAATACTCTCCAATGCTTAGGATACTCCCCCAAAGTAGTATCATCAACATTCATGCTAACAAAATATCCATGTCACTTGATGAATTCTTTTGTGTGTGAGTTAACTTGTTTTTATTTTATTGCACTTATCTTGTTTTTGGGAGTAATGTGGGTTGTGTCAAGGTTAGTAGGAGGAATTAGAAGAATACTCTATTTTTTGAATGATACTAATTCATCCCCCTCTCAATACTAGTTGGGACGAGTAATTAGTATCAGAGTATAGATTCCTATGAAAAAAAGTCTAACAACTTGAGGGAAGATCTAATAGCATCATGAAGAAGGAAAATGGAGAATCCCTGGACACCATTAAAGATTTGAAGAAGCTAAGAAAGTCCTTAGAAAAGGTAGGTAGTTGATGCTAAAAATCAACAAAAGATAGGAAACCATTGAGCATTAACATAGTGGCTCTAAGGAGTCTGAGGAAGACATATTTAACCTAATAATGACAATAGAACAACTAAGGGAAAACTCAACCCAATTAAGAAAAGAAAAAGAAATGACCAGAGAGGTTGCCAGAGCTCAATGAGAAAGAGATGCTACCATCCAAAGAAGAGATGAGGCCATCATAACAGTAAGGAGAGTGGGTGAGATGAAGATTGAATGAAATAGTCATCACAACATGGAACAATTCATGAAACCAACCCAAAAAGTTCTCAAGATCAATAAAGAATTGAGAAGAAATAAAAGTACAACTAGTCTTGGTTACCAAGGTGAAAACAAGACTGATGAAGAAGAGACCTCTAGAGCTAAGAACCTAGACAATGGGAGATCAGGAAGCACATCTCCAAAAGGTAAGGATGATACTAAACCCACTTACAATTTTTGTGGTAAAAAGGACACACAATTTATGTGTTTTGGTTCAAGAAGATTACACCCATTCAACAATGTACCTATGAAGGGTACTGTAACAACTACCATCTCTATGGCCACACCCCACAATAATGTATATCGATTTTTAATGAGAAAATAATTGATGGATATTGCTACTATTGCAATAAATATGGACATAGAAAAGAATATTTCCAAACTAGAGATCGAGATGATCAAAGGTCTCCTAAGGCAATGAGTCCTATTGGAAATGACAAGTTTTCTGCATTGCTCTATATGATCTATAGAAATGAAGGTCACCCAAAAAGTCAATGCAAGTAGATTATGAACCCAAGAACAAACCCCATACCATGGAAAGGTACCAAAATGACTTGCTATATCTACCAAAAGATATGCCATCATGCAAGAGACTACACATGCAATAGAAGCCAATGAAACAAATCCATTGTGAAAAAGGAGAAGGCCATGATCATCATACAACTAGAGAAATACTTCACCACCAAATGGACAAATGAGAGTAAAGTGGTTGAAGTAAATCCTAAAGTGGTGGAAAGTTCACTGGTTAACGTTGAGACTTCACAAATTGACTAACCTCACAAAGCTTAGAGGGGTTAGTAAACAAAGGTAACAACTAGAAACCAACCCCCTAATTTAAAACTATTAATAATGTTTCAGAAGAAGAAGTGCAGATGTTGCAAGAATGTGTAGCTTGTGGACTAAGGCAATGAATAATTATTCATTATAGAATGAATCAAAGCATTAATGACACATGTCCCATGATAGTTAAATATTTTTTTGACCATTGTAATCCTAATAGTACAAGTCTTGTGACATAGGTACAAGAATTGAGAGTCATTTGATGCTTTCCATTGTGAATTTTTTTTTTCTTTCATATTGCAAAATCCTAAAAGCTCAAAAGAAAAGAGTATCACCTACAAGACGAGATCCTTATGGTTTTGCATAGTGAAAGTCATAAATCAAGTGAAAAGATGGTAGAATTAATCAATAAGGTGAATCTGATTGATAGTAGGAAAATTAGTCACTCAAAATAGGAAGTCCAATCATAGCAAGAGGGAAAGACATCAATGACAAAACTATGCTGTCATCTCTGCATGAAGTTCAATCTTACTCACTGAAGATGTGAGTGCATACCTGGAAGTAGAGAAATGAGATATTTGCAACAATGAAGCAAGGACATAGTATGTCACGTTCTACTCAGAGGGAGCCCTAAAAGAAGAACACAAAGATCTAATGGAGTCCACACAGAGTAGAGTGATAGAAATACCCAATTTCTTCCATGAGGAATGGGTAAGATCTATTCTTTGCAAAATTTATGAATAATTTATGTGGTAGATCAACTTTACAAGATCACTAAAGCCCTAATTGAAAGGGTAATTGGGTTAAATGGATATGACATAGATCTATCGATGGATGTTGTCCCAACAAGGAAAGAAACTTCACTAAATGGAGGAAAAAAAACACAAGACAGAATGAGATATACCATCTATGACATTCCATTGTTGGAATTTACAATTAGGAAGATTTACTTCTAAGAGGGGGGGGGGGGGGGGGGTGAATCATAAGTAACTAAATTTTAACCTTTTCAAAACCTTTTTACTGATATCATTCACATGCATCTAATTCATCTAATAATCATGAAAGTAAAGACATAGATGAAAATAGATAACACAAGAATTTGGTAACCCAAAAACCCTCCAAAACGAGAAGGAAAAACTGGGGTGGGGATGACACCCACAAAGTATCACTATAGCAATATGTAACTATTTAAGGTTACAAAGTTTGACCACTTCCAATGGTCTGCCTTGTGAAAGGCCTATCCTATTAAAGACTTTACACCCTGTTAAAAGTGACCTGGTTAAAGGATTTACAAACATTCACTTGGAATGTTATCCTATTAAAGGATTTAACAATCCTATTAAGGATATACAATGTGGCTATTAAACTAATATGCTGCTAGACCAACCTATCATCATAGGGTTTTCATTCCTAATACAATTGCTAGAGAGTATTAGAAAGTCTTGACCTAATGACTTGCAATCCTCAATTGCTAATTCTAGATCCTCATTATGCTCTGTCTACTCTGATCCTTGCTTGATCTAATATGTCTCTTCTTGAAACTCTAATACTCTATTCTTGATCAACTGAATTCTGCAATGTTGTTATGCTCTTTCTAAGTCCTTGCACCCCTCTGCACTTTGCTATAATTTACCCATACACTTCTCACATGCATACATACAATGGGGTTTCATCCTCCTTTTAAAGGCTTCAAAGACTTAGGGTTAGGTATGAATCTACGATCCATATTCATTCTTCATTTCCTGCTCAATTCTTGCACTTTTCTTATTCATTGCATGCCTTCTCCATTTTTCTTATTGGCTGCATGTTAATTACATAGGTAATATAGAAGATTCGATCTTATCTTCAAGATCCTTCGAGATTCATCCTATGTCAGCTCAAAAAATGGTTTACATCTAAGTTTGTGTAGATACAAAATCATAATTCTATCTCACTCGACATCTATGGTAATTATGTTTAACTCAACATCTATACTTTTTTGAGCACCTATAGTGACTTGGCATCACTTATCACTTAGCACTTGAACTTCACTCGACACTTGAAGTTCACTCGGCACCTATTGAATTTCTAACTTGGCACACACTGTAGCTCGACATATGTATCATACTCAACATCTTCTTGAGAATTTGGTTAAGTGTGTTGACACTAAAATGTCAAAACCAATCTGAGACCAACAATCTCCCCCTTTGACATGAGTGGCAAAAACACTTAACCAAACATTATGAATCTAATCTCTATGAGTATACTTCACATTCTATTCAGTATATGTACAAAACTTCAAAAACTTGTTCAAAATTTGTATACCTCAAAAATTTGTAACTCCCCCTAGGTTGATGTGCCAATTCTGTAACCAAAGACTCTTGCATTGAATTTGTCTCATACTGATGTGTCTAATACTCTTTGTCTTCTCATTCTTTTGCCTCTATTTTTGTGTACCCTATTTCTGCTTTATTTCTCCCTTTGTTTCTGCTCCCTCTTTCACATCTTCTTGCATTAGTTTTTGCATCCTTTTGGCTATATCTCCTTATTACTTCCTCAAAAATTGAATATCTCCCCATTCTTATTATATGCACAATGTTTATATGTCCTCCTTTTTGACACTTATGTCAAAGGGTCCTAAAAATGAATAGAATATTTAGCCAAAAATGTTTTGTTTACCTCCATTATCATCTTTAGAGAAGCATCCTAGTTATTCAATGCTATTTCCAATGATTTGTGTTGGATGGATGTCTCTACTGCAAGATGTACTAGGCCTTCTAAAGTAGAAAGATTTGGGTCTTTCTTCAAGACATTTTCTACATAGGCTTGTTCCATATGTAGTACTTCCAGATGTGGACTAATAGAAGATTGAATCTGTATTAATTTGGAATTAATATTGGCCTCTTTTGCTGTCCATACAACTAACTCCTTCTGAGTGTGAAGTGTTGTTGCAAAATGCTTCTCACTTTAAGCTGGATCTTTGGGTAGTTGTGTGCTAGAAATCTTAAGATTCCATTCCAAGTTCAATATCCTTTGGCTAGTTTCTTGTGTGAAAAATGACGAGTCACACAATTTGGAGTATAGTGAGAATTAATTCTCAAGTAATATTTTTACTTTTTCAACTTTCTTAGCCAATTCCACTTGTGAAAGTGCTATCTCACTAGATATCTTCTCATTGAATTTCATTTGAAATTTCTTTTTTGACCACTATAATAGCTTAAAATTTGTATCAAGGTCTTCATTTTGTACCTGGTCCACTGTGTTGGACAATTGCTCCATGATGGGATTTTTTTAATTAGGTACAGGCAAGCTGAATGCATCAAGGAATATATCTTTAATTTCCACTAATGCTTGCTTCTGTCTATACTCATTTTTGAGTATCTCCTGCTTCTTCCTTCTCTCCAATGCCTCTTGCACTTCATTTATCTGCACTAGGTTCATTATCTTGGAGTCATAACTTGGTATGACTATTTCCTCATCAAGTGCAGGGTCTCCATAGTGAAGTACCATTACTACCTTGGTGGAGCTTGAGTCTGGTGCTGAAATCTGTAGTGGTACTACATTAGTGCTCGACTGTATGGTAGGAGTCCTTGATGTAGGCAAGTTTACTAGTGTTTGTATTGCCTCTTGTTCTCTTTCCTTAGGGGTTTTCTCCTCTTCCTTCTCTTCTTCTCTACTTCCTTGATCAATAATGATGATTTGAGGAGGTGCACCTTGGCTTTGTGCTGTAGGAACATCTTGTCCTATCTGCTCCTTTTTTGGCTCCTCGATAGTTGTTGTTGCTTTGACTGTATGATCAACCTTAGTAGTTGTATCCAGTTCTGTTTGCTCTTTTGGTTGATCTTCTATAGCTACGGGAGGTTGTGAAGGTGGTTCTTGTGTGTTCACCTTCTCCTTAGTAATCTCTGCTACAACTTTTTGAAATTCTTCCACACTCACCAACACATGATTTGTGCATAGTTGTGATTGCAATGTGGTTTGGTGAAGGATTTTTTGAGATCCTTTGCAGTTAATGGATTGATGTTCTAACTTGTGGTGTTAGGAACATCCTTAACAATTATTGTTTCTATAGGTTCTATATGTGGAGGACCTGGTGGTGGCATTTGGGTGTCTTGGACACTCTGTTCTTCCTATTGTTCCTCAGCTGTTGCCTCTTCACCTTTCTTTGTCTTCTGCACTGTTCCCTCTTCTTTTTCTTTCTCTCCTTCCTCATCCTTTTCATTCTCTTCTTCTTCCTCATCATTTCTTCCATTAAAGGGATCTTAATACCCTTCCTTGATAGTAGTTAATCCATAAATCAATTTCCACATTTGTGTGGATTTCTACACAACATCCTTGATTTGATTTTGCAAAATACTAAAGGCTCTGTATTTGGGTGCAAATTTGCTCCCATGTTTCTTACTAGCCTTAGTTATTTGAACTTTAGTAAGGCCTGGCATCACACGAGCCAATGTTGACTCCCTTACTTCCTTCTCCATATTAAGGCAATAGTGCCATTTATTTTCTACAATGGAGCTTAGCTCCCTAGGCATTGAATTGTCTAGTTCAAGTGGGGTAGTCTTGAACTTAGCCATCATAGTGTAGATGGAATCTTCCACTATGTTCTATTCTTCTCTTGAAAATTTATTAAAATCAATGGTCTTTAAACCAGTCAAGTTTGCATTATCTCTAATGTTATTACAAAATTTTTCCAATTTAGACTTGGTAGAACGTCTTACCAATCTGTATTGATCATCATCAGATTTTTTTTTTTCTTCATCTGACTTTGGGGGTGCAACATATTTTCTTCTTTTCTTTTGCTCTGTAGACCCTCCTTGCTTTGTGGCTTTTTGCTTCCCCTATTCCTTTGCCACTTGCGTTGTTGCCCTGGTATTTGCCCTTGTAGTTGGCTTGGTTGGGCTTGGTTTTGTTGCTTTCTTCTTCTCCTTGGGTTGTGCAGCTAGCTATTTCTTTGCCTTTCTCTTCTTCAGTTCAACCTTGAGTGCTTCTTGCTTGACACCTTCCTCTTCTTCTGCATCTTCACACATTCCTTGGGTTAAAGCAAGTGTTTCCTATCCTTGGTCTTCTCCATCATCTTTTGCTTCTTTACCTTCTTCTTCTTCTTTTGTAGTGCCTTCACCAAATTTTCCTTTTAACTTCTTTACAAGTTTATCTTTCTTCTTCATTGTGGAGGTAGTATTCAAATCCATATCCACCTTTGACCTTACCACATCATAGGTTCCAAAATGTGGTGCACTTTTGTCCACTTCTTTAGCTAGTAGTGCAGTTATAACTATTGATGCCTCATCTATATTTATCTCATAGCCAAGAATTCTTAGCCATCTAATTCTTGGTATGGAAACTTGTATATAGGTGTAGTCAAAATCTACAAGAAATCATACATTATTTGCATGCTTTTCTACTAAGGAAATTGGTATTCTCTGCCTTTGCTTCATGGTTTTCTTGAAGTCTTCAAAATAGCTAGTCATTAGGGTCTCAAAATTAGCTCCCATTTGTTCTATATATTCATTAATTTGAGCTATGATATACCTTTTTGCTTTACAGACTACTTTACCAAAAGATGGAAACTCATTCTATACATAGAAGAATATGCAAATCAAAATAACACCAAACTTGCATTGGGCTCCCTTGGTTCTCCTTGTTGCTACTAAATTCTCATTAATTTGTTGCAGTTGTAGTTCTGCAAGATCATAAGTATGATCCTTTTTCACCAATTTGTAACCCACATCCACTGCAACACATGGTACACTGTTAAGTCTACTGGATTGGTAGAAATTATGTGTAATGACTCTAACAACAAAGTCAACAAGAGGGTCTTGAATGGTTTTTATTGTCATTCCTCTCTTGTTCCACTTGGCACTAGTATTCTTTTCAATTGCTTTCTTGGCATCACTTCTGAGGGTCTTTGGCCAATCTAGGGTTGGGTACCCTGTCACTCTATGTACAACCCTTTTTTTAATTTTAATTGGACCATCCTCCAAACAAAAACTTCCTCATGTATCTTGCTAAGCACTTGCCTGATCCATTCAGTCTTGAAAATTGTAGGAAATTCTAAGGCATGCGTTAAACCTTTCTTTTCAACAATTTGATATTCCTCCTCTAGAACTCCATTTTCACACAATCTCTCATAGGCTTCTCTCATCTCTATATCTCCTATGGCTCCAATTTTGCAATTTTAACACCTTCTAACATCCTAAACCATAACTACCTTAGGGGGTATGATTGATAGGGCTCCAGCTGGGTCATTTTTATATGCCACTTCAGGGATTGGCCAAAAATTGTTGTTTCACTTCATTGGATACTAGCTGAACCTCAAATAGTTCTTTCTCCCAAGTTTTCCTAGAGATAGAAGCCATTTATGTGATCTAGGGTTTGAACACAAAGATAATGTGAAATTGCATAACTCGACACAAGTGTAAATACCTCGAATTTGATGAAACCATGCTGAGTTACTATTGAAATCAGCTTAAACACTAGATTCTCTTCTTTGTAGTTATTTTTCACTCTTCTTCATCTTTTCTCTTCATTTGTGATGAAGAAAAATGATTCAAAATGTGATAATATACTCTATTTTGATAGCTTTTAATGCTTAGTGCGTTTACAACTGTCCACTCAACTTCTTAAGCATTTCTACATTACTTGACTTCCATTGGCTTTTCATCACTCGACATCCATAGAAGTATCCTTTACTCAACTTCTACTAAAATTTCTCTTTACTCAACTTCCACTACCAACTTGGCTGCAACTAGTCCTTCGGCTTCTATTGTCTTTAGCAATCAACTCAGCATGTATTGAGATTTTACTCGCAATCTGAGGAAAACTCAGCAACACTAATGAAATCTTGAAATTTTAACTTTGCATCTCTATTCATGTTGATCTTTCCTTTTTAGTACTTGCTTATTTAGGAACTGATGTATGATAAAGCTTTTGTAAATTAGTCCCTCATGCCTTCTCTTTGCTTAGTTTGATGAAGTGTGACCACTTGACCTTTTAGGTGAAGTGATCCCTTCATTTGATGTGCTACTACCATCTTTCTTCTTCCATGTCTTATTCATTTCCCCTTTGATGTGTTCAACATCTACCTTCTCTTTTCCTTTGTTGAACTCTAAATTGGGTACCTTTGACCTTGTTGGGAAATTCTTGTTTATATGACTAGTCTTCAAACAACTGAAGCATGTGGTTTGATTGAGGCATTTGCTGTAGTTTCCTCTGAAATGTGTTCTTATGCAATTTGAGGAATGTGTCCATATTCCTGATAGTAATGACAACTATACCTAGTGTTGTAGTCCCAATTCTAGTGATGTCCATGATTATTTCCCCTTGCTTGCTAATTAGGTGTCCACATAGGCTTTGATCTGCACTCAATAGCTCTATGTCCATACTTTTTGCAATTGTAGTAGTGACCTTCAAATCTTGGTGTTTTGATAGTCCTAGTCCTACAGTCATGTGCTTGATGTCTTTTCTTTTTGCACTTATGATAGTAACCCACATTCTTAGGTTTGTCAAGTTGATGGGAATTCTTGCTGCTACATACATTAGAGGTATGTCCCTTTTTACCACAGAAATGACAAGTAGGTTTAGTGTTCTTACCTTTCTTACTCCTTTCTTCTATAGTCTGGATGACTCTCCTTGTTTAGTACTGGTGTATCCTAATCCTGAGGTATTATTGCTAGCCTTTGGTGATTTTAGTAATTGCTCAAAGTACTTGATGGCCTCGTTGGGTTTGTTGAAGCTCTTTACAATTTCCTTCTCTCTTTTTAGGCCATTTTGGAGTTGTTCATTTTGCATCTTCAGTGTAGAGATCTCAATGTCTTTGACATTCAGTTCATGATGTACATTCATCATCTGGCTTAGGGTATTTAGTTGCATGTTTGATATTCTTGCAATTTCAATTGAATTTTCTTCCAATCTGTTGGCTAGGTTTCTCTTGTCTTCTTCTAGCATAGGCTTATCTTCAATGGCTCTTTTCTTTTGTTCAGTCACCTCACAAAGAATCATGGCTTGTGATTCTTGTTCAAGTTTGAGTGTTCTAATTTCTTGTACTTGAGCTCTATTCTTCTCCATTAGGTCTACTATTACTGCATCAAACTCTTTGGAATCTCCATTTGTAAATAGTTTTGAGGTTTCAATCTCCTTGTATTGTGCATCATTCTCAGCTATGGCAATCTCTTTTCTTCTCTTTAAGGATTTTCTCAGTTCCTCCCTGGATTCTTCTAAAGTGTGTAGAGAAAGTTGTATATCAATTTCCTAATTCTCTATGATCTTCCCAAGTTTGTAGACTTCCATTTCCAGATCTTTCTTCCAAGTTGTAAGGCTCCTCCTTGTGAGAACTTAGCTCTGATACCAATTGTTGGAATTTACAACTGGGAAGATTTACTTCTGAGGGGGGGGGACCTTTTTAAAACCTTTTAATTGATATCATTCACATGCATCTAATTCATCTAATAATCATGAAAGTAAAGACATGCATGAAACTAGATAACACAAGAATTTGGTAACCTAGAAACCCTCCAAAATGAGAAGGTAAAACTGGGGTGGGGATGACACCCACAAAGTATCACTACAGCAATATGTAACTATTTAAGGTTACAAAGTTTAACCACTTCCAATGGTATGCCCTATGAAAGGCCTATCATGTTAAAGACTTTACATCTTGTTAAAAGTGACCTGGTTAAAGGATTTACAAACATTCACTTGGAATGTTACCCTATTAAAGGATTTAACAATCCTGTTAAGGATCTACAATGTGGCTATTAAACCAATATGGCTGCTAGACCAACCTACCATCATAGGATTTTCATTCCTAGTAGAATTTCTATAGAGTATTAGAAAGTCTTGATTTAATGACTTGCAATCCTCAATTGCTAATTCCATATCCTCATTCTACTCTATCTACTTTGATCCTTGCTTGATCTGATATGTCTCTTCTTGAAACTCTGATGCTTTGTTCTTGATCAACTAAATTTTGCAATGTTGTTCTTCTCTTTCTAAGTCCTTACACCCCTTTGCACTTCACTATAATTTACCCATACACTTCTCACATGCGTACATATAATGGGGTTTCATCCTCCTTTTAAAGGGTTCAAAGACTTAGGGTTAGGTATGAATCTATGATCCATATTCATTCTTCATTTCCTGCTCAATTCTTGCACTTTTCTTATTCGTTGCATGCCTTCTCCATTTTTCTTATTGGCTGCATGCTGATTACATAGGTAATACAAAAGATTCAATCTTATCTTCAAGATCCTTTGAGATTCATCCTACATCGGCTCAAAAAATGGTTTACATATGAGTTTGTGAAGATATAAACTCATATGCTAATTCTATGTTACTTGACACTTGCTACTTGCTAATGCTCAACACATATAAGAATTATGTCTCACTCAAGTCCTATAGCAATTCTATCTCACTCAACATCTATGGTAATTCTATTTCACTCAACATCTATACTTTTCTCGGCACCTATAGTGACTCAACATCACTTATCACTTGACACTTGAACTTCACTCAGCATCTAAAGTTCACTCGATACCTATTGAATTTCTAACTTAGCACACACTATAGCTTGGCATATGTATTATACTCGACATCTTCTTGAGAATTTGGTTAAGTGTGTTGACACTCAAATGTCAAAACTAATATGAGACCAACAATTCCAATCCTTAAATTAAGGTTTGTGGCATGGTGTTAGGCCATAAGTCGTGCCATACTAGAAAAAGTAACTATGTTCCAAGAAAGACCGCTTACAAAGTAGTTTAGATCATCCATAAAAAATCAAGGGTTGATCTATGTGGACATATTCTCAAGAATATTCTAGAAAATATTGGGAAGATAATGAATGATCGTTAGGATCAAACACTAAGGTTTGGATCAATACTGGTATGTATCTTTTTCTATCTAAGGAGAGAATTTCTTGGATCCTCAAACATCAAGTGGAGTGAAGATCAACCAATCATGAATCAAATAGGAGAGTTGTACATAAAGTTGGAAGGTAAGAGAAATTCCATGATGTGGGAGTATTTCAAGAATTTCCAAATGGAGATGAATCAAAGAGAGAGGATAACCACAAGTTTGTTTGAAAGTTATAAGGATAAAATTTTCTTTCTAGCCAACATAGAAAAGTGTATTGTGTTCTCAACACAACCAAGAGTCCTATGGCTAACACTTTTTGGATACAAGGTAAGAGACAAGGAGGCTAGGTCAAACATAGAGAAACTATTATCCTCTAATGAAATTGACACCCTGCCAAGGTTTGGTATCTACACAGAAATAAGAAAACAAGTTAATTATGAAGACAAAATCCACGCATAAGCCCACATCAAAAAGAGTAACAAGGAGTCAAGAACCAGAGAGAAAAAACCATCCCTAGAAGATCAAAAAATTGAAGAATTAGAATAAGATGATGATATAATAGGACCAACTATGATCATGTAGGCTACTGAAGAAGAGGGAGCATACACATCACTAGGACCACAAAAAGGTAAGAAGAAATCTAAACCAATTCCCATTGGTGTAGTTGTGAATACAATTGTAAATAATCATGATTATACCATTATGAAGAATAGATTCACAATGTTTTCCAAGGAAAACAAAGAAAAAGCTAAAAATGGTGTATTAAGAAGCTTAAGAATAATAGTAAGAAGGCCATATGATCGGGTTGCAACTACCCAGATACGTGAGAAATATGATAAATGGAATATAAGATTAAAAGATTATGAGAAAATGGTGGAAGGCTCTCTAATCAAGCTAAGACCAAAGATGAATGAGTCTTAAAAGAAGACAATAATAACAATATATAAAGAAAAGTATAACAAGAAGAGAGATATAATAGACCTCATAACTAGTCGAATAAATCAAACCCAAGCTAGTATAAACCAAAATTTGAAGGAGTTTAATCTAGACATGGATACCTACTTGAAGAGAAATCAGCTACTAGAAGGTAGAGTTGGGAAAATTAGACAAAAAGTCAAGGAAATAGATAAAACCAAACCAACAAAGGTAGAAAACAGTGTTGGAATTGAAATAGCAAGGAAAGAAGAAGGAAGAAGTGAGGAAACTCTTAGTCCTAAAAAGAGGAAGACATAAGTCAAGGAAAAGAACAAAAAACAATCAATATTACCCAGAAGGAGACCACTAAACCAAAGGGAACTAAAGTAGAAAGGTTTGGAATAGAAACAAAACAAGAAGAACCACCAAGAGGTACTCCATTGGTTAGCTACATCAATGACCAGACCACACAGACGAAAGAAAAATCACTGCAAGGCATGAATCAAGAGAAAATTGATGAAACAATCAAGATTGTGACCATATCTATTGACTCATCACTAGAGAAAGATGATGATGATAAGAGTGAATCACCTGCACAGGTACAAATACTAGACAAAGAATCTCTAGATGAGGAATACCTAGAAATGGAGGAGGATATAATTTCCCAATCAAGAAAAGTGAAGAGGGAGAAAAACTACAGGGAGAAGGACAAGGCATGACAATGAGACTTGTATCTTCATCAAGAGTATGAGAAAGTAAGACATATATATAAGAAATTAGAAAGAGAGCACCAAGTATATCTAGAAAAATAGGTGGAGGATACACCAAGAAGAAGAGAAATCCAATTAGGCACATAACAACATTGTCATGCTCATCTTCATCATCTTCATCATCCTCAAGCTCCAAAGATGAAGGATAATTTTATGAAAAGGATATGGGACTAGTTGAGGAAAAGGAAGAACTAGATGCAATCATTGATAAAAAGAAAAAAATTGATTAAGACACAAATCTGCATGAAAAAATCAATGAGTACAAACAACACCTATAGAGGCAATGAAAAATAAAGAAGGAACAATGAGCTAGCACACTAGTAATCCCCACAAATATTATTGTAGAACTAGCTTCTAATGTTCAATATAATCCTAATATAGATCTCATCAACCAACTCTTCGCATTAGTTGACAAATTGAAAGATGACTAAGGAAATGTCAAAGCACTGGTAAAAGAAAAAGATTAGGACCAAGAATTAGAAAACCCTAAAAGAAAACATATAAAAGCTAAAAGGAACCTTAAAGCACTCAACCCTAGTTATGAAGAAGACATCAGATCCAAGTATGATATCTCTAGGTCTAGAACATAAACTCCAACAAGTTCAATAGGAACTATAAAACCTAAAAGATATGTACAATGAAATAACTGCCACTATTTGTCTACGAATCAAGGAACACTACACGTCATACATAAGATCAAGAGTGAGTAGGGGAAGAGAACAATTATCCATTTTAGCCCCCCCTTTTATTCCCTTGTCGATATCATTGAAATTTGATCAAAGATATCTATTCATGGCATCAAGGTTGCACAGTGTGCCAGGAATGTGGCTAAAACCTAACTAAACCCTTGTTATCCCCTTCAATGATATAATTTTTCATTACCTTTTTGAAGGGTTAGATTACCCATGCATCACTTAAGTTGGGTCCCCTTTTTAGGTTTATTCACTTTAAGTGTTGATACCTATGCCCTATTCATTTAAATTAAATCATACATTAGTTACATGTTTTCCCCAAGTCCATTTTCAGTGGGACCTAATGGTGGTGACATAGTGGTGGTCACTAGTTGGCATTCTGGAAGTTCATGGAGCATCGAAGGAAGAAATGTCTTAAAGGCCCATGATCAATCATGATCATTGATCTAGAAGTTGATCAGTGATCATCACTTTCTCACTTTCTAAAGTTGCACTAAGATTAGCTAAAGCAAGGAAGTGACAAGTTGACACTTGTCCCTATGGGCCCCTCTCTAAGCACTATAAATGATACACTTTTTAAGATGTTGATCATATGCAAATCAATAATTGTTGCATTCTTGATTTCTAAAGTTGCACAAAGGATAGACAAAGTGAGAAAGTGAGATACATGGAGGTAGTGGGACTAGACTTAGGTGTGGGATGCAAATGGAAATGTGTTAGAGTGAGTTGATAGAGTGGCATGTTCTAGTTGGTTGAAGGTGTTGACTATGACAATGAATTTTAGTTTTATAGTGACCATTAGATCTTGTTAGATCAATGGTTATCACTTTCTCACTTTATAGAGATGTATGAAGTTTAGCCAAAATGAGAAAGTGATGTAGCGACAGGTGGAAATGGTGGGGCCACATGCATGAACATAAAAACTTATTTCACATGGCAATTACATCTTTTGATTTTATGATAATCTATTGATTGTAAGATTGCAGGAGCAAGCAATGAAGGTTTCGATCTCATGATTGTCCTAGCAACGTATCATTGTAAGTGATTTGCAATGGATAGCAAGTGGTTATAATCTTATGATGAATGAAGGGCATACAAGTGTAAAGGATTAAAAGGGAGCCTATGACCATACAAGAGCAAAGAGATCGTAAGATTGTAAGTAGGAAATGTTAAAGCTAAGTGGGGCTAGGTGCATAGGTGTAAGAGAAATTGAGCACATGTCAATAAAGTCTCCCAAAAATATGATAAGTTATTGATCAAAAGATCGTAGGAGCAAGCAATGAAGGTTTCCAAAGCCATGACATACAGGTGAGAATATGGTCATAAGGATAATGTAAAATGAATTCAAGAGTCTCTAAAGTTAAGAAAAAAGGAAGATGGTAACCAACATATGATTAGAAGGTAAAGGTAACAGTTAATAGATAGCTTCCAAAGTCATGAAAAATGTTATTTAACTATGATAGAGAGATCATAAGACAAGAAAAGGTGAGACTAGATGTTACTCAAAGCTAAGATTGTAGGATTGTAAGGATTGAAGTACATGCTGGTGATGCTACAAAGGGTTTGTAAACCATTGGCATAAGATTTTAGCTATGAAGAGGATATTGTAGTTGATATTCTAATCTTATGATAAGATATTTATCCTAAGATCATGGAAGAATTGAAAGGAACTATGTATCATGCGATAGGGAGGTGATTGTAAGATCATAAAACCTATGTTTGACCAAAAGGATTTTTTACTTTTCTGAGCTGGAAAATGATAGAAAGACCTCAACCAATAAAATTTGAGCAAGGTATAGAGAATGAAATTATGAATAAATTATGTCAATTTTCCATTGAGGTAGCAAAAAAACATTGAATTCAAGGCTCAAATTGTAGAGTTGGAGCATGAGGAAATAGAGCCAGAAGGGTGAACATTAATGGTCAATCTACACAACAATGATGGGAATCCAATTTTTAGGTGGAGTAAGGAAGTAAGAAACTTATATGAAATTGGATATGTTGAGCGGCCCAACAAGAGAGAAATAAATGTCTTGGAAGAATTTGGAGAGATTAAGGAAAAAGGTGGTTGCAAGAAATCAAAGGGGTGTTCTTGATGCCTGATAAATGCAAATTTTATTCTAGCTCTGCCATGGTAATCCATCTACAGGTTAGAGAAGTTATGGCCACTGTTTCTATCTCTTTAGGGCACGAGTTGCACATAAAAGATCAATTTTTCTCAATGTTGGGACATGCATCCGATCAAATCTTCCTTGAATCAACAGTTATTATTCTCTATAACTTGAGGATAGTGGTTGAGTTTTAGGTTTTAGTTGAAGTCTTCTTACTTATGCCTAAGCTATAAAGGCAAATTTTCTAACTCGTTCAGGGGCCGATCTTTCTTTACTTCTATATCAGCTATATTGCATACTCTGCTACTATAATTTCCTTTGCCTCTAAGTGAATATACTTCTGTGTTGTACCTCTTTATTCCATTAATACATGTGCAAAACCTTCTTGCCTTTTGTTAATGTATTTCTTTTGTTCTTCAAGTTGTATGTTGTATCCATTTTGCCTTTGAATGATATAGAGTGAAGTTCCTTCGTTATAAAATTCCTTTGGTTTTTGACCTGTACGTGATTGTTGAGTTAAAGCAAAGATTGAATCTATGTTCTTTGGGATTATATTGATGAACTATGTAGTTCTAGGAAGAGATAAGATTAAACGTACTATTTGGGGTATCACCCCTCTAGATTAGACTAGGTAGTTTGATTTCATGCATTTCCTTCTCCCTTGTCCTTCAAAGAAGTAGTTAGGTGCATCTTGATAGTGAGGAAGTTGGCCTTCTCTAGAGACTCTATCTCATTGTTCAAGTCCCACAACTTGGAGATTATTTCCATGTTCCACAAGGTTTCCTTTAGGTCAAACTTCAGACAAGGGTGCAAACTTTTATGACAACAATTTTTGGCATGCTCGGTGGGACTTATGTCGAAGTACTAAGAAGTCTATTGGTTCACTAGTGTAAAAAAGAGACTTCAAAATTATGCTGAAGAGATAGTGCCACTCTTAGCATTTCGAGCCTTCAAGAGGCTCTCATTCAAAGCACTTGGCGACTCCATCTCTACATCTTGGTTTCTAGACTAGAATTGTTGTAATTCATCCCCAAGGCTCAAACAAGGGAATCTTCTAGAGGTATTTTTTAGTATCATGAACTTTCATTATCAAACCCTAGAAGGAAGTGAAATAGACTCTGTCTATCACTAGTTAGGAGTTTGAGAGTAGCACATACACTTGCTAGATCTCTTTCTACTCCTTCAGTTGATAGATCACAACTTAGGGCACCATTTTTTCATCTGAATAGATAATTATTCCACTTGGCCCTCCCTAGTAATCAAGTGTTTTCTACCTTTAGTTGTGGAATTCCTCTTATTTTGGCGTAAAGACATGATATCCTAGTATCTACTCTTAAAAGTCTACCAGATTTTGTCAGTGAAACTTCTATTTCCCTAATAGAACATATTTAGGAAGTTTCAAACATCTGCAATATGCATGGTATTATAGAGGATGATATTGCTGTTAGAATTTTAGCCTTATCATTAAAGGAAAAATATTTACAATGATATAGGGGATTACCACGTAATTTCATCAATAAATGGGTTGAGTTAGGAAAAAGATTATGCAAACATTTTGAAGATAAAAGTGATCACCTATCACTTTTAGAGCAGCTAATTACAATCAAGAGAGCACCCCATGGATATATGATAGATTTTAATTATAGATTCCAAAAGACATGGGATAGAATACCTACTGTAGTAAAACCTTCCCCTGTTAATGCTTTCTTATATTACCTAAGAGCTTTTAATAGTGATATTGCTACTACTTTACAAACCATGGGAGGGGATACCTTACCAACTGCATATGAAATTTCCATAAGAGTAGAAGATACGTTAATTAAAGAAGGGAAGTTAGCTCCAATGCCTCCAATGCCTTTCTTTCCTAACATGCCTACTCATTAGCCCACAATAGCCCCTATTCCTACCACATCCACAAGCCAACCTCTCTCCATTACCCAAATAGCCTCTACATCCTCCAACGAGTTAGGAGAGTTGAAGAACATGATGGAAGACTTGATGCAAAATGTTGACAAGATCAAGGATCATAGCACATATATGGATAGGAGATTTCAAGATCATTCTTTAGTGGTTCAAAAGATGAATAATAAGTTGGTGACCTTGGAAAGGAAACAAGCTCAAAATAGGAGGCCTTTCCAACCTCGTCACTAAACCCCACATATAATGGACCACCAAATTAGGGTCAAGCCCCATGGATGTGAAATAGGCTTACAAGTAATGCCTCTACTACAAATTCAAGCACAAATTCAGTAAGGACATTAGTTCCTCAGATAAACCTTGCTCAAGAGAAATATTTTTGTCCTTCTTGCAATTATTTATATGAGTATTGTATATGCTATAGGGTAGAACCATCCCAAGAAATAACCACATAGGATCAAGCAAAAAAACACCAATATAGTGCCAGCCAACCTACTAATGGTTCTCACCTACAACAATAGGGTGATTGTTCTTTTATGAACCATTAGCTAGAGGAACATTGTCATGCTAACCATGATAACTATGATACCATAGCTCATAATGCCAAAAGAAAAAGAAGAGCCATCGAGAATGCTACACCTCCTCCACCAAACTAGGGTTCAACTTCAGGTGTTGCTCCTCATACTCCAATTATAACTACACAATTGGATGTTTCTCCCCAAAAAAACAAAAACAAAAACAACAAGAGGTCTACTGAACCTCAGGCTACTCAAATTCAGTCATATGTCCCTATAGCCCCCAAGGCTCCAATCAAAGTAGTTGGTGCCCCTCTCAACATAATAGATCATATAAAAGGACTAGTGTTAATATTCCTCTATGGGATGTTCTCACTATGCCACCATAGTGGGAGCTACTACAACAAGAGTTAAAGAGTATAAAGTTGTCAAATTAGTCAGTCACCTTAGATGATGCAACAAGTATGGTGCAACCAACAAAAGGAGACACAAGTAAGAAAAACAAGCCTCCTTCTTTTTATGTCTCTTTGATTATAGGGGACAAAATAGTTCATAATTGTGTGATAGAATTTGGAGCTAGTAGTTTTGTGATGCCTACATATGTAGCTAAACTCCTTGGTATTAAATATGAACCAGTGGTTAGGGATATACTTTAATTAGATGGTAGTTTTGTTAAAATAGTAGGAATCCTAAAATATGTGGAAATGGCATTGCATGCATGCCTTGGTTGTACTATTACTCAAGACATATTAGTAGCCAATGTTGATCCACATTTTCCCATCTATCTTTCCATAGACTTCACTCTATAGATAGGTGGTTATATTGTGTTAGATTGGTCCTATATGTTCTTTAGGACAAGATATTAAACAAAAGCCTCCATAAGGGTAGAACCTCTGGCCCATAACCACATATAGACCTATACATCTAGCCTTATAAACATGAATCATTTAATCCATGAGATAGATGATGAGGGCATGACTCATGGACCTACCACTTCCCTAAAAAAGATGCTTGATTATCTTTTAGATGAATGAACCGCTTCTTTTCAGTTTTATCCAACACAAGAAGCTCTAGAAACAAGCCTTGGTACATATTGCATATTGGAGAAGGGTGATCCTATTCCTAATAGGACATTGATGGATTATGGAGCATGTTCTCTGATGGGTCGAGAAATAAGAATGGTTCAGGTGTGGTATAATGCTTATCTCCTCTAGTTTGGAGAAATTTTACTTCTCTTATAGGCTCTAATTCAGTTGTTCTAACAACATAGTAGAATATGAGGCATTGATTCAAGGCCTCCAACTTGCAAGAAAGAGGGGAATCAAATATTTAAAGGTCTTTGGTGATAGTGAGCTAGTTGTTAACCAAGTAAGGAGCCATAACATCACAAAGAATAATCTTCTCAAATCATACAAGCACAGAGTTTGGGATCTACTTGGGGGATTCCAAGCATTCAATATCCAAAGTGTCCCTAGAAGAGATAACAAACATGGTGATAGACTTGCAGTAATAGGTGCTCACTATGATGTACCAAAGCATGTTGAGGACAAAAGAGAGAAACACATTAGACTGGTTGTAAGACTTGTAGTTCCAGATAACCATGCTAATTGGTAGGTGTTTGACTCTGATGTGAAAATTGTCAACTTTATGAAAAGTGAAGTAGAATTCTCTGATAGGAATCAGTCCAAGATACAAAGCCAATATGGTGATCAAATCATGAACCTTAGCTTTAATAAGTTTCCTAAGGGTCTAATCACTTTAGAAGGTGTTTTCAATCTTGATGATCAAGCAAGGATCAGGGATTTGAACCTAGTTGCAAATAAATATGAACACATACCAGTTGCCATTGTTGATGGAAATGTTCTCAATTTGGGAAAGGTATGCTCTGATGCTGAACAAGAAAAAAATGTTCATTTATGTCAAGAATTCAATGATGTATTTGCATGGACATATGATTATTTAAAGGCTTTTGACCCAAGTTTGTTTCAACATACCATAGATTTAAATAGTGATGCAAAGCCTATTAGGAAAAATCAACAGCCAGTCAATCCGAAGATTGAACGTATGATGAGAAAGGAGATATCCAAGATGATAAAGGCTAATATTATTTTTCTTATTAAGTGTTTGTCTTGGGTAGCCAACCTTGTTCCTGTTAGAAAGAAGAGTGGAGAAATAAGATTATAGGGGATTTTAGAGACCTAAATAGGGCCTCCCTCAAAGATCACCATCCTCTCCCTTCCATGGAAAAAATATTATCCAAGGTCAGTGGCTCTGAAAGATTTTCCTTCCTAGATGGGTTTTCAGGTTATAACCAAGTGTTAGTCGAGGAGTCTGATAGATACAAGACAACCTTTACTACTAAATGGGGTACTTATGCCTATAGAAAAATGCCTTTTGGATTAACCAATGAAAGTGCTACCTTATAAAAAGAAATGGAGATGACCTTCAAGAAAATGCTTGATAAATTTGTGATGGTCTACCTTGATGACATAACAATCTACTCAAAGAATGTCACAGACTACTTTGGTCATCTAAGGAAGGTATTCATCAAGTACAGGGAATATGATGTGTCCTTAAATCCAAGCCAGTGTGTGTTTTCCACCAGTCAAGGAAAGTTGCTAGGACATATTGTGTCTAGGGATGGCATAAATCAGAGCCCACGTTTCTACATTGGGAGCTCTGGGTATATTGGAATGCCACTAGTGTTAACTAGTTGAACAAAAAGGAAACTTTAAACTGTTATGTATATCTACTTCAAACTGAAATTGAACCAGTTGAACTAAAACTTAAAACTTAAACTTTTAGTTGTATATTTTTCATACTTCAACACTTAAAATTCAAAACTGAAATTATACTTAAACCTAAGAATAGGCAAACTGAAAAATTGAATTTAAATTGTTTTCAAAACATGTATCTTTTATCTATGCTTTAAGGCAGTATGCCTTTGATTGTCTTTGTGAGCATTATGCTATTCTTGTTTAGAGTGTTTAGGGGGTTTATTTTAACATTTGTTAAAAGAATGAATGTTGGATCAATATGTTTTTTGGTTTACTATTAAACCAAAATCATATTGCTCTAAGTGATTGAAAGTAGTATGTTTTGTGGTTATTATAGCATCTTGTATCTTGGATATTATTGTAGGATGGTATCTAGGATGAGATCTTCTATTAGAGGTCATAGCCTAAGTCGTGGTAGAGGCCATGGAGAAGGCAGAGCCATAGGTGTACATGAGTCTATCCATGAAGACCCTATTCAGGAAGGGACTAGGGATGGGCATGTCAGTAAGCATCAAGAAGAGAACCATAGAGAGTAGCAGGCCGACCCTAAAGAGGTTGATCTGAGGCAAATGATGCAGACCATCATTGATTGCCTACCTCCTCTTCACGATCAGGATAGAGCACATCAGGAAAGACCTGAGCATAGACCTAGGTATATGAGCTATCGAAAATCTTGTAATGCACAACGTAATAAGTGCAACCAGTTTCACCAGCCATCTTAGGGTATTCCTTCTTATGTTAGTGGGGGTAGCATTCAACAATCTAGTGCACCTAGAGTTTAGAGGAGCTTCAATGGAGAGTGTTTCTCATGTGGACACAAGTCGTCTCATTGCCTTCAAGGAAAACCATAGTTCTCAGAATAGAGACCCACAGCTTCAGAATCTATGGTTGGCGATATGGGTAGATCCCAGAGAGTGTTCTCAGTGGAGTCATATTCTCCTATAGGAGAAAGGGTCCAATGGGACCTGCACAGTGAGTTCCTTAGTTTCATAATTCATGTAGGCTTCTAGGAGTAAGCCTAATTCTAGGGGGTGGATGTAGTGCCTACCCCTAGTTTTTTTTTTTTGTTGCTATCATTGTCAAACTCTTTTAGGCCAATTTTATGTTGATGATTAGTAGCATTATTTTGAGATTATCAGATATTATTTTAGATTCAGTTGATATATGATGAGATTATTCAATACTCTGTACTTCATGTATGCATGATGATTATTATAGTGTTTTTAGTTATTGATGATGATTAGTTAGTTGGATTATCATATGTGTTTTCTTATGGATACTTACCACATACTACATGTGTATGGTGTGTGTGTATGTTTTCTTCATGTATGGTGTTTCTGATGTGGTTAAGAAAGGGAGTCGTAGTCACCTGCTAGTCAGGATCTACACGATGCACCACTTCCTGTGATTGCCTGTTTGGCTTAGAATATTGTGTTTGTACATGCATGGCTTTTATGTAGGTTACAGGTACTGGGTATCGAATTCTCTTAATTTTTCCAGGATGAGCGTACCCTATCGCATTATCTCAATGGTAAGAGAGGGGAGATAAATTCTTAAGTCCAAATCCCAAACCTTTAAGCCATTTGTCCTAGAAAATTAAGACAAGTATATGAGTTGAGTACGTTTTGAATGTGTCAAATGACATTAATTCATGATTATAACCCTTTAGTTTGATTTTGTATGTGTTTTTCTATGATGGGTTTTCATATTTTGTTTAATGAGTCTTTGGTGAATTTTCTATTAATTAAGTCTAATTAAAAGATTAAATTAATGATTTAATTTAATGGAAGATTATTATAAAATTTTAATATTTAGTTATATTTAATTAATTGGGAAATTAATTAAATAAAAATAATTAAATTTGAAGATAAAAGTGATAAGAATAAATTTAGAACATGATAATATTTATTTAATTTAATAATAATATATTTAGTATTCATTTTAAAATAAATGCTAAATATTATTATTATTTAAGTTAATAAATATTTTATCAATTAAGTTTCAAAAATAAATTAAAAAGTGAAAATATATTAATTTATTAAAAGTTTTTAGATCACATGATGTATGCATTAGATTAAAATATAAGAAATTAATTAAAAAGATAAAACAAGTGAATTTAATAAAGATATTTTAATTGCATAGTGTGTGCATGAGATTAAAAGTTAATAAATTAATTAAAAAAGAAGCCAAGTGAAAATTAAATAAAGTAATTTAATAATTTAGTAAACGTGCATGGAAAAGATAAAAGAAAGATTAAGAAAAGTTAATAGAGAGTTGAAGTTTGGTGAGCAGGGAGTTCTCTAGGGTGAATGCACAATTAGTGTCCTAATTTTGGGAGAGAACTCCTTATCACCAATTGAGGGTTCATTTTCAAAGGACCATGAAATTTGGAGAAGGAAGGAATTTTTGGAAAGTAGAAGGTTCTGAAAGGAGGAAATTCTCTACAAGCTTCTTGGGCGTAGTGATTAGCATTAGTGTCCATGTATACACTTGTGGTTATTCCCATAGTTTATTATGCATTTTTCTTATTCTGTCTTCTTCATGATTGTTGAATCCTGTCTTCTTCGTCACTATTGAATTGTTTATCCGAATTTCACTGCGATGAATCTTCCAATATTTTATTTTGAAAATTCTAGTATGCATGTTGGTATTATCTATACACGGAAAGGTTAAAATATCATTAGAATCTCCCTCCAGTGGATTTAAGAAATTTAGAAATTAAATTGGGAAGAGCTTTTGAAAGAAAAGAAAATTCTAAAATGATAAAATTCGTATGGTTGACAGTAATTCTTCTATTAGACTATATTTGCAAATGATATTAAAAATAAATATATTAAATTTTATTGGGGGGTTATTGTTTTACAAAATTAATAAAAATAATTATATATATATATATATATATATATATAGTTTGAAATTGTGTTATAAATTTTAATGAATTTAATTTAAAAATATATATATATATATATATAATATTTGGGAGGTGGGGGCCACCACCCCCCCATTTTGCTTCTTCCATTGCACGTTGTTGCTACTTATGCAGACCACGTTTGCTTGAGTAGACCACGGCTGCTAAGTGTAGTCCACAACTACTTTTCTTATGGCCCGTGATAAGTATATTAGGTTTTTTAAAATTTATTTAATTATTTTAATTAATTAATTTATTATTACAATTTAGTTTTATTAATAATTAGTTAAAAATTAACTTTGTTAAATGTCATTTAATATATTAAATATTAATAAATTTAGTATATTAAATGTTGATAATTTAGTATTATATTATTATTAATTATAAATTAATAATTGTTTAGTGCTAATTTAAAATAAATTATTTAAAATAAATGATTATTATTATTGATAATGATTGAGAGGTATAATAATATTTAATTATTATTTGTAATTAAGTTATTATTAGTAAAATGATTTAGAATCATAAATTGTTTATTAATATGAATATTTCACATAATTACTAATTAATTTAATTAAATATATTTTAATTAAGATTAATTAATAATGGAAGACATTATATTAAGTTTTAAATTTATTTAATTAATATAATACTAATTTTTACTAAAATAGTAGATTATTACTTATTTGAAAATCAACAATTATTATAATTTAGAAAATTGATGGGTAATTCTATATTTTATTCAAACAAATGAATGGGTTAACTTGTAGGGTAAATCGAGAATCTCTTTTACCTAATAGGTACTTTGAAATGGAAATTGAAACCTTACATTTAACCCAACCATGCGTTTTCAAAATAAACCAGACATGAAACTTGCACTTGTATCTGTATGTTGTCTGTGATTGGGGTTTGGGTTGACCTAGCTTTGACTAGTTTAGGACATTTACTAGAGGCTTGGGGGTTATGTGTTTGTGATGTCATGTTGATGTTTGATCTTGATCTTTTATACTCAACCATGGTAATGTGTCTAGTATGCTCTATGAGATGTTTTGATGTATTGATTATTATTGTTTTCTAGTTGCTTTGACAGGACTGAGGTGTTTGCTTTGTTCTTGGTGATGTCATGTTATGACATATTTGACTTAACCATTATGAGACTTCAATCAGTGTTATTTTTGAGGATGCTTTCTAGTTGCTCGTAGAGAATTGATGTGATTATTATGATTATCTTTGATGCTTTTAGTCACTTGTATAGGACTAAGGTGATTTTATATGATTTTTTGATTTATACTTTTATGAGCCTAGGGTAGGTTATCTACTTGTAGTGTTAGGAAGTGGCTTGCAATGGGGGTTGAGGTCCTAAGTGGTTCCTAGGGTAATCCATTGTAAGTTGTTTAATGAGTGAAAACATTATAGTAAATGGCAATAAAATAAACCTAATAAGAGTCTTGTATGTTCTTGCCCATGCCTCGAGTACTAGTACAGACTAGGATGGGAGTAGAGAGAATGCTTGGTTGTGACCTTGCATCCGTAGTATGCCTTGTCAGTACGAGAGGATACTAGTGGCTGCATATGGATCACTAGGGGGTTGGGGTCCTAAGTGACTACGAGGGTAACTCTAGTATGATTCGTGTGATAACACTTGCCCACTTACATAGTAGG
Organism: Cupressus sempervirens; assembly: GCA_028749045.1. Taxonomy (NCBI): domain Eukaryota; kingdom Viridiplantae; phylum Streptophyta; class Pinopsida; order Cupressales; family Cupressaceae; genus Cupressus; species Cupressus sempervirens. The sequence continues at coordinate 141,717,549 of CM053788.1, read as the reverse complement.
TTACCTACGTGTCTTGTATGTCTCTGGGTCTAGATGTCGATCTATTTTGGAACCTTTGAGTTAGTATACTTTTAGGATTTATTGGACTTAGAGAGTATTTGTGTTATGTGGTTTGATATCCTATTTGGGACTTGAGACTATCTCCTTAGCACAGTGGGAGTGGGCTATTTAGGTTCCATGTAGTCAGGTGGTAGTGCTATTTACTCTTACCATTGAGATCCATCCATTGTTACTGTGGCTGGAGCTTCCTTGTTTGCATTTACTTTCATTATTTCTATGTATCATTATGATGGATGGTTATACTTTATGATGGATGTTTATATCTTTTATCATGGATAAATATATCATGTATGGTGGATGGTTTCATTTATTTTATTGCACTTTGTATCATGGATCTAAGGAGGATGATGTATTTCTATTTCTACATATGTATATTATTTTTAGCCTTTCATACCTTGTGACATGTACAATGGATGATTGAGCATTCCAAATTTTATTGCCAAGAGCATTCGAAAAAAATGTATATTATTTAAATGAACAATGGAATTTCAATTATTCTTTCATATGGATGTGGTATTTATTAGACTTAGTATTAATTAAAATTTAAATGTGACTCAATGTCTTGGGATCCTTAAGGAATGTAACCTGTTATGTATGCTATAGATGATTGTATATTATTGCTTCCACTACTTTATGTTTGATGTGTATGTTATTCTTTGTTGTTTTGAAAAAAAGAATATTTGGAAAACTTAGTGAAACTTTAGGTTATTTCTTTTGGATCCCTTGGTGGGGTGTTATAGCTTAACCATTGAGCTAGAAAGAATAAAAGCAATCCATGCTTCTCCACTTCCTAGTCATAAGAAGGGGCTGCAAAGTTTCCTTGGTAGAATCAACTTTATAGAAGGTTCATTCCTAACCTTGCTACCATGGTCAAACCCCTTACAACCATGTTGAAGAAGAATATGGTTTTTTCTTGGACAAAGGAAGGGAGAGCTAGTTTTGAAGAAATCAAAGTAGCAATAACATCAACTCTTGCCCTTATCAATCCCAACTTTGATAAAGATTTCATTCTCTATACCCTTGGGGGTGAGTCAAGCATATTAGCTATGTTGACATAGTTGAATGATGTAGATGAAGGGAAACCTATAATATTTTTCAGTAAAGGCATAAATAGTTATGAGGAAAAATATAATTATGTTGAAAAACAAGTTCTTGCTGTCATAAGAGCTTTAAATAAATTCAAACATCTGTTATCACATAACAAGGTCTAGCTCCTAGTTCCACATGCAAGTATGAAGGAGTTCCTCTTGAAAAAAGATATCAGTGAGAAAAGAGCTGGATGGATCACCAAGGTCATGGAATATGATGTTGACATCAAGATCACAAAGATTGTGAGAGGTAAAGGATTGTGTGAGCAAATGATTTCACCCTAGGAAATGACTGAAGAGGTTGCATTGGTATTAGAGGATGAACAACTGACAAAGGATGAAAATCTAAACAATTGGATACATGATATGACAACCTTCTTATTCGGAGGAGGATATCCACAAGGATTAAATAGAGCTAAAAGAAGACAATTTAAATTGCAGTATATTCCTTTTGTCCTAGTGGATTGAATTATTTTTAGGAGAGATTGCAATGGATTCCTATTAAAATGCATTAACCCTAATCAAACAGATAGAATGATCAAAGAGTTTCATGATGGTCCTGATGGTACTTCTTAGCTAGAACAACAACCATAAAGATAATGAGAGCTGGTTATTATTGGCCAACTTTGTTCAATGACTTTCATCAACATGTGAGGAAATGTGAGAAGTGTGCCTATTTTTCAAGTAAACAAAGTTTAGCATCTCTTCCCCTTCATCCTATTCAAGTTAATCAACCATTTTCCCAATGGAGGCTAGATTTCATTGGTCCAATCAATCCACCTTCAAACTTTGATCACAAGTGGATCTTAGCTGCAACATACTACTTTACAAGGTGGAAAAAAGTAGTAGCTTTGAAGGATGCCGCAGAGACTTTAGTAGTGGAATTCCTTGATGGAATTGTTACTAGGTTTGGTGTCCTTTCAACAATTATATTAGCTAATGCCAAGTTTTTTTTTGGGACTCAGATTTTCTCTTAGGTAGTTGAACGTGGTATCTATTTGAGAAGTTCCTCAAGTTAATATCCCCAGGGAAATGGCTTGGTTGAGTCCTCCAACAAGAACCTAATCAGGATTATCAAAAGGATAGTTGAAGACAATTACAAGTGTTGGCATTCAAAGTTAAGAACAAATCTTTGGACTGATAGGATTACACCTAAGAGAAAAATTGGGAACTTACCCTTCATGCTAGTATGTGGAAGGGAAGCAAGGCTTCCTATTTCACTAGAGTTTCCCTCTCTTGAATTAGCTCATCAATTAGAGATAATTGAAGATAATGCCATGACAATCAGGGTGGTAGAATTGATTGAACTAGAAGAAAAAAGATAGCATGTAAATCAACAATAGGTCAAAAAGATTTTTGCAAGGAAGGCTAAAGCTAGGGTTTTCAAGGAGGGAGACCTTGTTATCAAGTGGGATGAAGACAAAGCTAAAATAGGTAGACACTTCAAGTTTGATGCTATATGGAGTGGCCCATATGTTATCACCAATTGTAAAGAGGCCAATGCTTTTCAGTTATCCAAGCCCGATGGTGATATTCTGCCAATTCCAGTCAATGGAATTTAGCTTAAGCTTTGCTTGTAGGGAAGGTTAAGGGTTTCTATAAATAGTAGATTAGGTGTTTTCTATTTTCCAAGAAGTGTATGAGAACAGGTTATTTCTCTACCAAATAGCAAGGTTTTGAGGTTTTTGGCAGTTGTAGAGGTTACAATTTTTTATTGTAGAACATATCTCATTTTTTGTGACTCTATAGCCCAATTGATTGCTTAAGGCCACTAACCCTATGCTTATCAGGAAAGTATCCCCTTTGAGTCACCAGAAATGTTAGCCATTTTAGCCCCCCCCGCCCCTCCTTTATTTCCTTGTCACCATCATTGAAATCTGATTAGAGATATCTATTCATGGCGTCAAGGTTGTACAGTGTGCCAGGCATGTGGCTAAAACCTAACTAAAGCCCTAGTTATCCCCTTCAATGATATAACTTTGCATTACCTTTTTGAAGGGTTAGATTACCATGCGTCACTTAAGTTGGGTCCCCTTGTTAGGTTCATTCACTCTAAGTTTTGACCCCCACACCCTATTCATTTAATTTAAATCATATATTTGTCACATGTTTTCCCTGAGTCCATTTTCAGTAGGACTTGGTGGTGGTGATGTAGCAGTCGCCGACATTCCATAAGTTCATGGAGCATCGAAGGAAGAAATGTCTTAAAGGCCTGCAATTAATCACAACTGTTGATATGGAAGTTGATCAACAATCATTGCTTTCTCACTTTTTGAAGTTGCACAAAGATTAGATAAAGCAAGGAAGAAACGAGTTGACACATGTCCCTATGGGCCCCTCTCCAAGAACTATAAATGATACATTTTCCAAGCTATTGATCAGATGCAAATAAATGCTTGTCATATTCTCTCTTTTTGAAGTTACATGGAGGATAGCCAAAGTGAGAAAGTGAGCATTCAACACATAGACATAATGGGACCAGACTCAGGTGTGGGTCACAAAAGGAAATGTGTCAAAGTGAGTTGACAGAGTGGCATGTTTTGGTTGGTCCAAGGTGCTGACTATGAAAAGGAATCTCAGTTTTATAGTGACCATCAGACCTTGTTAGATCAATGGTTGTCACTTTCTCTCACATGAAGTTTAGACAAAGGGAGAAAGTGACACAGCGACATGTAGAAATGTTAGGGCCAAGTACATGAACATAAAGAATTATTTCACGTGGAAATTGAATCTTTTGATCTTACAATAAGCTATTGATTGTAAGGATAAGCTGTTGATCATAAGATCATAGGAGCAAGTAATGAAGGTTTCGATCTCACAATTGTCCCAATAGTGTATCATCGTAAGTGCTTTGTGATGGATAGTAAGTGGTTATGTTCTTACGATGAATGGAGGATGTATAAGTGTAAAGGATTAAAAGGGAGCCCATGACCATACGAGAACAAAGAGATCATAAGATTGCAAGCAGGAAATGTTAAAGCTAACTGGGGCTAGGCACATAAGCGTAAGAGAAATTGAGCACATGTTAATGAAGTCTTCCAAAGATACAATAAATTATTGATCATAAGATTGCAGGAGCAAGAATGAATGTTTCCAAAGCCACAACATACGGATGAGTGTATGGTCATAAGGATAATGTAAAGTAAATTCAAGTCTCCAAAGTTATGACAAAGGGAAGATGGCAGCCAATGTATGCTCAGAAGGTAAAGGCAACAGTTAAGAGATAGCTTCCAAAGTCACAAAAAATGTTAGTTAACTTCAATCAAGAGATCATAATACAAGAAAATGTGAGACTTAATGTTACACAAAGCTGAGATCATAGGATCGTAAGGACTGAAGTACATGCTGGCAATGCTACGAAGGGTTTGTAAACCATTAGTGTAAGATTGTAACTATGAAGAGGACATTGTAGCTGATGTTCTAATCTTATGATAAGCTATTTATTGTAAGATCATGGAAGAATTGAAAGGAACTCTTGATCATGTGATAGGGAGGTGATCATAAGATCGTAAACCCTAAGTTTGACCAAAAGGATTTTTTACTTTTCTGAGCTAGAAAATGATAGAAAGCCTTCAATCAATAAAATTTGAGAAATGTATAGAGAATTCAAAGCTGAATAAGTTGTGTCAAAATTCCATTCAGGTGGTGGAAAAACATTGAGTTTAAGGCTCAAATTGTAGAGTTGGAGCATGAGGAAACAAAGCTAGAAGGGTGAACATTAATGCTCAATCTACACAACAATGATGGGGATCCAAATTTCAGGTAGAGTAAGGTAATAAGAAACTTATACGAAATTGGATATGCCGAGTGGCCCAACAAGAGAGAAATAAATTTCTTGGAAGCAGTTGGAGAGATTGAGGAAAAAGGTGGTTACAGGCGATCAAAGGGGTGTTCTTAATGCTTGATAAATGCAAATTTCATTCTACTACCACCATGGTTATCCATCATCGGTAAGAGTAGTTATGGTCACCGTTTCTATCTCTTCAGGGCCCGAGTTGCACATAAAAGATCCGATTTTTTCAGTTTTGGGATGTGCATCCGATCAAGTCTTCCTCAGATCAACAGTTATTATTCTTTGCAACTTGAGGATAGTGGTTGAGTTTTAGGTTTTAGTTGAAGTCTTCTTAGTTATGTCCAAGCTATAAAGGAAAATTTTGTAACTCTTTCAGGGGTCGGTCTTTCTTTGATTCTGTATCAGTTGTATTGCATACTCTACTACTATAATTTCCTTCGTCTCTAAGTGAATATACTTCTCTGTTGTAACTCTATCTTCCATTAATACATGTGCAAAACCTTCTTTCCTTCGATTAATGTATTACTTTTTATTATTCAAGTTGTATGTTGTATCCATTTTTCCTTTGAATGATATAGAGTGAAGTTCCTTCTATATAACATTCCATTGGTTTTTGATCTATATGTGATTGCTGAGTTAAAGCAAAGATTGAATCTGTGTACTTTGAGATTATATTGATGAACTATGCAGTTCTAGGAAGAGATAAGATTGAACGTACTATTTGGTGTATCACCCCTCTAGATTATAATAGGTAGTTTGATTTCGTGCATTTCCTTCTCCCTTTTCCTTCAAAGAAGTAGTTAGGTGCATCCAGATAGTGAGGAAGCGAACCTTCTCTAGAGACTCAATCTCATTGTTCAAGTCCCACAACTTGGAGATTGTTTCCATGTTTCACAAGGTTGCCTCTAGGTCAAACTTCAGGCAAGGGTGCAAACTTTTGTGACAAAAAGAGCCACCAGGCTTATGGAAGCATAATGCAAACTATCCCTAATGACAGACATCATCTAGATGCAAATTGCAAAAGAAGAAGTAGTCATCAACCAATTCCATGAAACACCATGAATGACTTGAAAACACTTTGGGAGACATAAAAGGTGAGATGATTGTTCTCATAGATTTGAAAACATCATGGGACACCCATCTTACCACCATATAGGGTCAATATCAAGATATATTCAATAACATATAGTTATCCCACAATTAACATAAGAGAAATGAGAGAGAATGAGAAAAGGGGGAGAATGAGATACAATAGAGAGAAAATAGAAACAAAAAGGGGGATGAAAAATAGATGGGAAAATAGAGAACCAAAGGGAGATATATCAAAGGGGGAAAATATATCACAAGGAAGGATAAAGAAAGAAACAAGGGAGAACAAGAACACAATAGTCATAGAACAAAATGACACAAAAAAGGACAAGCATTGTTAGGGGGAGCTTCTAACAAATATGACCACATCCATCTACCAACATTATTCACTGGTATAGAAAAATGCATTATAACAAATTTTGCAAAGAATGTGCATGTTGGTAAATAATGTATTGCCATCAATGCCAAATGGGAAATTGTTGACCTCACTTGCATATTCAACAAAAAGACTAAGAGAAGTGTTAAATTTTATCATTGATGGCAAAGAACATCTACTTGGAAAAGTATGTGACAACTAGTCAATGGAAGAAATAGAAGAAAGAAATCTAGAGTTACTGGTTGAGAATCACACCAACATGTACTCTAACACACCCACGTTGGCATAAAGAATTAGATATGGATTACAGATGATCCAAGTCACCAATGACATGACATATGATAAAAAGACAAATGACATAATTGAGCAAGGACGAAAGACCACTATTGGCTCATGCAAAGATTAATAACTTAGCCAACCTAGACCCTAGGTGTAGGGTTCATGAGTCCTCTGTGAATAAAGAAAACATGGACTTCAAATTTCAAATTTAAGAATGAGTGGGATTATTTGGTTATGAAAAAATATGCTCAAACATCAAATAAAATATATGATCCACTATTGTCAAAAGAAAAAGGGAAGTGATGTTGTCTAGTGTGGAGGCTGACCAGTCTCCAAGTGGGAGATTATTTGTTTGTGGTGATTGATCAGGGAAGTACTGTACATACTTCATAATTCTTTGGGGCTCGGGGCATCTTTTATTGAGATTTTGGGCATACATGTAATTATTAATTATAAACCTAAAGAAGTAAAAATACTTGTATAAAATAGCTTAGGGTTAGGGGTTTTTCGTAATGTGTGATGTGAAAGTTGGTTCTTGCGGCAATATTCAACTATAAGGGATTATAGATTGTAATAAGGTTGTAATCACTGGATCATAATAATATTGGACTTGTTGTTGGTGGACATAGCCCAGGGATTGGGTGAACCATGTTAAATCTTGGTGTCTTGCATTCTCTTTTGTGCGATCTATTATTTTCTAATATTGTTTATATTTGCATGTAATTGTTATTTCTGTCTATGGTTTAATCCTAACAAGTGAGAGATAGAGAGTGCACTACAAAAAATGGCAGAAAAGATTAGATGAAGGAACTGTAGAGAGAGGAGAATTGTGATGAACTATCGTAGGCAACTAAGGAAGAGGTGAGAAAAGAGCACTCACCAAGTGATAGGAAGATTAGTGCATCTTCAAAGGAAACAAGCAGAGATCTACACGAAAAACTTGTGCCACTCATGTCAAACTCTTGGTATGCTTTCTTACCATTGCATCTATTTGTAAGCTCCTAATTGGGCAAACTTCGTTAGGAAACTTTCAGTAATATCCTCTAACAAGGTGTCTCTCAGAAGTAGATTTATAAATCCTCTAAACCAAGTAGTTTTTAACAAATCTTTTGTAACCCTAACATGTTGTAGACATTCCTAAAAGGGTGCGCTTCTAGAAGAAGCATTTATAGCTCTTAACAAGTTACCCCTTTACATGCAGTATAAGGGTTAGTGGGTATATTATCCCCACCATGGTTTTCATCCTCACATCAAGGGTTTCCACATATAAAATATCTTTGTCACTTGATGAATGCTTTTGTGTGTGAGTTAACTTGTTTTTATCTTACTTAATTTATCTAAAGTGAGTTGTGTTAAGGTTAGTAGGAGGAATCAAAAGAATAATATGTTTTGCGAACAATACTGATTCAACCCCCTCTTAGTACCAGTTGGGACCAACAAGGCTTTCTTAAACTTAAAATAAACTTCATACTTAGATAAAATCTTTTCACTTAAGAAAATTAGTTTTAGTCTATTAAAAAACATCTTATTAGATATCAACTAGTTATACAGATTTTTTTAAAATTAATTTTATTAAAAATCATGTATTAAATATTATTGAAATAATAGCTAATATAGGTTGAATTGTCATCTGACAATATAAGCAACCAAGAGGAAAAATAAGACAATTATTCTTAGAAAATGTGTTTGGAATGATTTTGATAGCAATGATTTGAAATGTTAGATAAACATTATGAAAGTAATGGATGGTTAGTTAGTTGATCATCTTATTATTTAGAAGGTATATTTTGTGGATTTTAATGAGATTATTTTCCAGTTGATTACTTTGGTGTTTTTGTAAAGGTCTTAAGTGGACTTCCTTTAGTAATATAATTTTAAACTCGTTTCATTTATTTTTGATATTTAAAGCAATAAAATAGGGTTTGTCCCTTGGATACACAGACTAGTGGGTGTTAGTTAACAAATTAACAATTACAACACAATAACAATCCACTAACCAAAATTTTAAAAAAGTAGACCTAATCGAAATAGTTAAGATAAGTCAAGATTTGTGATCATATTAATCATTGTTAATGCTAACATCATCAACAATATCATCCTAAGTCATTGAACTTCTTGTGTGAACTTCATACTGATTTTAGGAATGTGCTACAAGTGATCGAACACATTTACAATCTAAAAATGATGTTAGCTCATTAATTTTTTAATGAAAAATATTTGATGAGAACAACCATCATTAAAATAGACATACACCATTTTGCATGATTGATAACTAGTTAAATTTTTTAGACCATATAAATGGTTGATGACACTAGAGTAAGACAACCTTCACTACTAGGTGAGAATACAATTCATGATCTCATGTGTGAGATAGAAATGTCTTCCCAATCAAAATATGTCTCAATGCAATTGATAAAATAGTTAATTCATTTAAAGGTCAAATTGCTATTAATATCATTTCTAAATAAAGAAAAATTTCTAAAAATAATGAAGATGATCTCTACAAAAAAATATTCCAAGTGTATTTATCAATAGTAAGATCTCAAAAGATGTGCTCAATGGTCTAGAGTTAGAAGTCATATGGACATTAGTTGGGTTAGAGCAAGTAGAAATAGATTTTTTCACTAATTAAAAATATTAAGTTAAAGAATTCCTAGACTTGGTACTTGAACAATAATGAATAGATGAAAACAAATTCTATTATTAATAAAGAACTTAAAATAATTAATAATAAAAAGACTAAGAGTTGAACAATGACACTACCTTTTGTCTTAATGACTTTAACCAAATGAACCACTAATCTGAGAACTCCATGAACATTACATCCATAGAGGAGAAAGCATGGAAGAAGCACGAAAATTAGATTTGAGAAGCACAACCAAATACCCATCACTACACTAGTGCCATTGCTCTAGAATATTACACTTAAATGTTTATGATTAAGCTATAATGCCAATTTATGAAGAAGTTTAGTCTTAAAAAAAGGTAACCATCACCAAGACATTAGATTGGTGTCAAGTGAATTAAAATTTTTTCTTACAAAATGTTTTCATATCAAAAGTCTAAGGTAAAAGGCAAAGATGATCATATAACAATATTAAAAGATCCCATATCTCTATGGAAGCCAAATTGTATGAAGAGCACTGAAATACCAAAAATCTTTCAAGATTGCACCTTTCTAAAAAGGATAGTAGGTAGAGTTGAAACCTTTGTGAGTTTTATTACCCATTGAATGAGTGTAAGTAGGTATAGGGAACAAGAGAAGAAGAGGCCCCTTGTTAGGTCCACTACGTGCTTCTATTGTACCCTAAAGTGGCTTCTACAAAAGGACCTTGGACTTACTTCATGTCAGGAATCTTGTAAGTGTACGACAATACAAAGCATTTCTCAAAAAGTGAATAGTTGGGTATTTGGCGCTAGTATTTGTCTGACCCAAATTCGGTGATGGCTATTAAATTTGGCAGTATTTAAGAGCTGCCCAAGTATAGTAGCTTTAAAAATGATGGGTATTTTTGGCTGCTATCCGTAGATAATTGAAAAGGCCAAGGTTCTGACGAGTCACTAATTGTAGAGGGATATTTTTGTCGGGTTAACCAGGGGAATACCCTTTATGACGTCGTATGGGGGGAGTAAATACACAACTTTGAAGTTATGTTCAACTTTGGGGTGGGGTTAAACAGTAAATTAAAATGTGAGATTTATAAGATATAAATTATACATTTTAGGTTATTAGTTCTTGTGTCTTTTGGAGGAAAGTATTGGAATCATTCAATTCAATTTTCTAATTTAATCGATCAATCAATTCATAGGATTTAAAAGATTAAAAGAGACTTGAAATGTTTATATATTTTTTTAATTTTTAATTATTTTATAAATCACACTTTTCATTCATTCTATTGGACCATACTATTTTTGGTAAGGAGGAAATTCAATTTTCTCTAACAAAAATAGAAATATTTTCTGAAAACTCTATTATGCATTAATTACAACTTTATCTTTTCCACATTTGTGACAAGTGAATTACTTTTCAACAAAAAAACAACAGGATTTAACTGTGTGATTTTTGAGTCAAACTCATTGACCCATATTTCATGAGTAGTGATTCAACATGAATCCATCTCTCATGAGAATAAATAGAACACTTAGTACTCATTGGATCTAGGTGATGCTCACAGGGGTGAAGCACCGGGACTTCCCGAGAGGTCACCCATCCCAGTACTACTCCAGCCTGAGCGCACTTAACTACGGAGTTTCCTCCATAGTTAAACTCAAAGCTTGCAACCCCATTTTAAACTCAAAGCTTAAAAAAAAACATTTTTATCTTCCACCTCAAAAATGAATGTCTAATCACTATTACTTATCACTATCTATTTTTCTAAATATAAAGTTAAATGTTTTATATTTCTTATCCTAAATATCTTGATTAGTTTTACATTGATGTTGATATTTGTCATTTGTAAAATGTTATTTCTTTAAGTTTCACTCGCTACTATTTTACAATCTTATCAAACTAATTAGATATTTTGGTAGCTTGAATTAAGTAATCAACAATTTATTTTTTAAATCAAATATTTCAACTTATAACTGAATTGGTAGAAATGACTAGCTCATTCATATAATATAATTTCTATTGCTATTTATATATTTCTTAAAATGATATAATTATTAATATTTTAAAAATTTCTTTCAACTCTTTCTATCATTCTAGCTTTAATTGTCCATATAATAACACATCATTTTTTTTTTTAGCCCTCTCTTCATATTCTTCCTACCTATAAATCTCCATTTTCCTTCTCCAATTATTGACAGGAACTTTGACGCATTGCGTCTTCTGTTATTTATGGAGGGGGAGGGAAACACGGAAAGATTTTATTGAATAGGTTATGAGATGATTGACTTATAGTAATATGAGATTATTTCATGGGATTCAAATTTTGATCATCTCTCTTTTAAGAGTACAAGTTTTCTATCTTTAGGTCAACTTAGATATTCATATAAGTGGAAATTGAAATTGATTGCTTTATATTGTTTTTGGGCTAATAATTGTAAATTTATATGATCGTTTATTGGTGGAGACTAACTGAACTATAAATTTACATCTCTGTGAGCAATCTTTAATTTAATTATGAATTTATAGATAAGAACTGATTTTCCTTATCAATGTCTTGGTACTGAATTAATTTAAGTAGATATATAATATGCAGATATGAGTTTTATTGAGATAATAATGCCTTGTTAATGATTATATTTTAGAACTCACAAATAAATAAATAAATAAATAAATAAATAAATAAATAAATAAATAAATAAATAAATAAATAAATAAATAAATCTGTGTGTTTGTGTTGAGGCATGTTTACGTAGCGGTATGACCTTACATAACCATACATCAACACATTACTAAAACCTATTAAGAAACACCGATCAAGTGCAATGATACTTAACTAAGCTTTATTTAAGGCTAGTGTCTGATCATTGTATTGGTTTATGTTATAGTCTATACAAGTAATGAATATCAGACCGCTATTACTTTGACAACATTCAGACTATAAAAAACTTGATTGACATTCAAAATAATGATAAGGAATATATGTGTGTGTGTGTGTGTGTGTGTGTGTGTGTGATAATTTGATTTAAATACTGATTTATCATCAGACATATGAAACAAATATACATCATTTTGCTTCAATTTCATGAAGCTAATATTCTTAACACTCCCTTTTTAGCAATCAGGGAATTGAAGGAAATATAACATAAATTTATGCACCACTTAGAATGTGGTTTAACCAAATTATGGTGTCTGGTCAAATTTGGCGTGAAGAACCATAACAACAAATTTTCATGGTGTCTGACGAAATTTTGCCTGAAGTTCCATGATGGTCATCAATGTGTCCAACAAAATCAGGCTCGAAGAACAATGATAGCACATGCTTCAACACTTTTGGTGTTAGAAGATAGATCAACTACAAATAAGGTCATCACCTTACAACAATGATCTTACACATAGGAAAGGTCATCACCTGTCATAACACAAGTTTGCAATCATCTAATTTTATTCATGAATATATATAAAACAATGAATTTACAAATTTTTCATACCAAATTTATCTCTGAAGTACTCTATTTTAAACCTTACAAGAGGCTTAGTAGAAATGCAACATTTGGTCATTGGTGCTGATATAAATAAGCTTGATAACATTTCTATCAACCATGTCTCGAATGTAGTGATAAGGTGTCTTAATGTGTTTTGATTGATTATGGAAATCAAATTAGCAGAAAGTTTGATGTAGCTCTGATGTAGCTCTAATATCAACATTCTTTTATTTCAAAACAAGACCAATAGTGCCACGTAGATATCTCAAGATGTGCTTAGCAACCATCAAACAAATCTTCTTTGGTTCACACATGAAGTGACTTAAAACATTCATGACATAATAAATATCAGGTCTATTATTTACCAAATATATAAGTGATCCAATGATCTTTTTGTAAAGGGTGGGATCAATAGACTCACAATTCAGAACTTCTTTTTGTTTGTGTAGATTAGTTTCCATCAGAGTTGCTAGAGGTTTTTTGTCCATCATTCCAAATCTAGTCAAGATCTCCTGAATGTACTTCCCTTAAATTAGAAAAATGTGATATTTCTTTTGACATACTTCTAAACCCAAAAAATATTGTAGTAGGCCTAGATCCTTCATTTCAAATTCAACTATAAGATCTTGTTTTCATCTTTTAATTAAGTGATCATCACATGTTATCAATAGATCATCAACATATAAAACAAGTATTAACATGTCATCATTAGAAATTTTGAAGTAGATGTTAGGATCAACTTTGTTCTTTGAGTATCCTAGTTTGGTAAGGTAGCTATCTATCCTTTCATACCAAGCTCAAGGCACTTTTTTGAGGCCATAGAGAGCTTTCTTGAGTATACATACATATAGATTCTTATTTTTTTATAACAAAACCTTCAGGTTGTTCAATATATACTTCTTCATTAATGACACCATTCGAGAATGCGATCTTGACTTCCATTTGATGTATCTTCCATCCTTTGGATGTTACAATTGCAATAATTGTTCTTACTGAAGTGTATCAAGAAACCGGAGCAAAGGTTTCCTCATAATCAATACCTGCCTTCTGAGAAAAACCTTGAGCAACAAATCTTGCTCTATATTTTTCAATACTGCCATCTAAAGCATATTTGATTTTGTATAACCACTTTAATGAAATAATTAATTTGTCTTTTGGTCAAGGTACAATATCCCAAACATCATTTTGTAATATGGATTGATATTCTTCAATCATTGTAATTTTCCAAGCTTGACAAGTTAATGCTTCTTCAACAATTGATGGTTCAGATTTAGTAAGTTCAGTTACTAGAGAAATTTAACAAGATTTGTTTCTAGTTTTCTTGCTTCCCTTGGAAATTTCAGCTAGCTCAACATTATTTTTTTCAATCATTTTCCTTGCACATAATGGCCTTTTTTTTTGATATTAGAGATGTCTCTATTTTTTGAATCTGGTTGTTACAAGCTAGAGTTGTCATTGCAACAAAAGATCAACATGTCAATTTTTGATACAACCAATAGACTTATAGAACATAGGAGGTGGTTAAGCCATGTAAAAAATTCCAAAGGAGAATGTTGGTGGTTAGTCAAACAACCACCCCCACCAGCGTTACCCGAGGAGATTCAAACCTGTGCCCAAGCTCTAATACCACTTCTTACAAGTTAGAGTTTCCATTGCACCAAAAGATTGATCTGCCAATGCCCAATATAACCACTAAACTTGTAGAACACACAAGGTAGTTAAGCCATGTCACAAATCCTGAATGAGAATGTTGGTAGTCAGTCCAACACTGGTAATGGTTCATTCTCTTCTAACATGTTCTCCCTTTGAATTTTAGTTTGTAGATTTTCATCTAAGTTTGTGATGGGCTCATCTTTTGTACTTGTTGATAGTTTTAAGGTGGTTTTTTCCTTCAAATATGACATCTCTACTCACTTCAACTGATCTTTTCCTAGGTACATAGGCTCAATACCCTTTGGAGTTCTCACTATACCCAAAAAATATTCCTTTCTTCCTGGATGGTTCTAACTCGGCTCTTTTTTCTTTAGGTATGTGAATGTAAACATGGAAATGAAATATTCTAAGATGACTTAAGTTAGGTTTGATTCCTTATAAATACTTCTTTAGGAGTTATGATTTCTATAATTGAGTGTGGACATCTATTTTGATTGTATACAATAGTATTGGTGGCCTCTACCCAAAATGAGAAGCGTAAATTTTGATCATGAAGCATGGCTTTTTCTACTTCAACAATGGTTCTATTTTTCTTTTTTGCTACCCCATTTTGTTGAGGATAATAAGGTACTGTATACTCCCTCTTAATCCCAATAGAGGTACAAATAGATTTGAAAATTTTAGAGGTATTTTCTCCTCCATTGTCTGATCCTAGGGTTTTAATTCTTTTTGATGTTTGATTTTCACAATTTCTTTGAATTCTTTAAATTTTGATAAGACCTCATTTGATTCTTTGACCTTTAAAAATATATCCAGGTTTTCCTAGAGAAATCATCAATTAATATTATGTAGTAAGAGAATCCTCCTAGAGAAAGTGTTGGCATAGGTCCACATAAGTCAGAATGAACTAATTCTAGAACCGATTTAGACCTGTGTTCACTAGGAGGAAAAGGGTTTTTTTATATATGTTTTGAATTTACACTAGGTATTCTAGAGGTGATTTTTTCTACATTTGTAAGTGAATTGAAGCCAATATGTCTGAGCCTTCTATGCCAAACTTCATTAGAATTTGTTACTTTGTGGCTTAGGGCTTGCTTTTGAATGTTGCATAGTTTATATAGAGTCCCATCTCTAGTCTCTATGGTTATGGCTTTCTTGAGATAGGTGTTTTTAGGCCAGTACAATACTTTGTCTTCATTGAAGGTGACTTCAAACCCTTCATCAACAAGTCCAAAGATTGATACTAGATTTCTTTTTATGTTCGGTACAAAAAGAACATCTTTCAATTTAAGTGTAACCCCAATTTTGAGTTGTATAGAATAGGTCATGATTCCTTTTACTAGATAGGTGGATTTGTCTCCAATGGCGACTCCTTCAATGAGATAATTTCCAAAGGTTTCAAACTTATTTTTGAATCTTGTTATATGTCAGGAAGTACCATTATTTATTATCCATACATTTTCGTTGGATTTCATCTCACTTAATAGGGTAGAGAAGAATAATAAATTTTCATCCCTTTTTGTTTCAGCTAAGGAAGCTAGGAATTTTTTTTCTCTTTCTGGATAATTTCTGAAGGTATGTCCAAATTTCTTACACTTATAACATTGAACTTTGGAGAAGTCATTTCTTTTGTAATTATTATTTCCTTTTCTTTTATCATATTTCTTTCCATTTAATTTCCTCTTCTTCCCTTTATTGTTGGAGACTTAGAAAAGAGCTTGATTTTTTCCCTCTTGATTTGAAATGATCCCTCTAGAAATTAGTCTTGATTCTTCTGATGTGCAATCATTTTTTAGTTGATCAAAGGCTAGTATTGATGCTCTACTAACAACCTGGATGAATGCTTCCCAGGACAAAGACAATCCTCTAAGTGATATTATGGATAGTGATCTTCTACCTTGCTTCCAATAGAAGATAGATGATTCTTTATTTCAGAAACATTTCCAAAATAGGATGAGATTGACTCTCCTTTATTCATTTTTGTATTCATCATTTTATTTTTTAATGTAATCAATCTACTTGAGTTTTTGATTTCAAATGTATCCATAATTGTGTGTGTGTGTGTGTGATAATCAAATTTAATATATCAATTTTATCATCAGACATATGAAACACATATATATTATTTTGCTTCAATTTCATGAAGCTAATATTCTTAACACTGCTCTTTAGTAATGAGGGAATTGAAGGAAAATATAATGACAAGGTTATGTACCACTTAGAATGTAGTTTAACCAAATTATGGTGCCTAGCAAAATTCGGCCCAAAGAACCATAACAAATTTTTTTAATGGTGTCTAGCAAAATTTGGCCTGAAGAACCATGATGGTCATCAATGTGTTTGACAAAATCTAGCCCAAAGAAAAATGATAACACATACTTCAACACTTTTGGTGCTAGAAGATAGATCGACTATAAATAATGTTATCACCTTACAATAGTGATCTTACACATAAGAAAGTCATCACCTTTCATAACAAAATTTTGCAAACATCTAATTTTGTTCATGAATATATAAAAAATAAATGAATTTACAAATTTTCCATACCAAGTTTATCTTCAAAGTACTCTATTTTCAACCTTGCAAGAGGCTTAGTAAAAATATTAGCATTTTTCTCATTGGTGCTGATATAAATCAGCTTGATAACATTTCTATCAACCATGTCTTGAATGTAGTGATAAGGTGTCTCAATGTGCTTTGATCGATTGTGGAAAATAGGATTAGCAGAAAGTTTGATGTAGCTTTGATTATCACACTGAATCACTATGGGATCTATTTTCCAAAAACTCCAAATAATAGCTTTTTTATCCATACTGCTTCACGGGCTAACATAAAGGTTGCCATATGTTTGACTTTGGTGGAACTTTAGGAAATTGTAGGTTGTTTTCTACTAAACCATGATATCATTCCTGATCCAAAAAATTGAAACAACATCTTGTAGCACTCTTACGATTTATGGAACATCCAACCCAATTAGAATTAGTATATCCTTCGAGTTTAATATCAAATTTTTTGTATTTCAAACCAAGACCAAGTGCCACATAGACATCCCAAGATATGCTTAAAAACCATCAAAAGAATATTCTTTGGTTCACACATGAAGTGACTTAAAGCATTTGTGGCATAGCATAAATTAGGTCTAGTATTTACCAAATACATAAGTGATCCAATGACATGTCTGTAAAGGGTGACATCAATAGCCTTATAATTCACAACTTCTTTTAATTTTTGTAGATTAGTTTCCATCAGAGTTGCTAGAGGTTTGTTGTCTGTCATTCCAAATCTATTAAAGATGTCCTCAATGTACTTCCCTTGATTTAGAAAAATGTGATCTTTCTTTTGACATTCTTCTAGACCCAAAAAATAGTATAGCAGGCCTAGATCCTTCATTTCAAATTTAGCTATGAGATCTTGTTTGCATCCTTCAATTAAGTGATCATCAACTGTTATCAATAGATCATCAACATATAAAACAACTATTAACATATCATCATTTAAAATTTTGAAATATATGTTAGGATCAACTTCGTTCTTTTAGTATCCTAGTTTGGTGAGGTAGCTATCTATCCTTTCATACCAAGCTCAAGATGATTGTTTGAGGCCATAGAGAGATTTATTGAGTTTACATAATATAGATTCTTAATTTTTATAACAAAACCTTCAGGTTGTTCGATATACACTTCTTCATTAATGACACCTTTCAAGAATGCGGTCTTGACATCCATTTAATGTATCATCCATCCTTTGGATGTTGCAATTGTAATAATTGATCTTACTAAAGTGTATCAAGTAGCTGGAGAAAAGGTTTCCTCATAATCAATACCTTCCTTCAGAGAAAAACCTTGAGGAGAAAACCTTGCTTTATGTATTTCAATACTGCCATTTGAAGCATATTGAATTTTGTATAACCACTTTGGTGAAACAATTGATTTGTCTTTTGGTCTAGGTACAACATCCCAAACAACATTTTTTAATATGGATTGATATTCTTCAATCATAGCATTTTTCTAATCTTAACAAGCTAGTGCTTCTTCAACAATTGATGGTTCATATTTAGTAAGATCATTTACTAGAGTAGTGTAAAAAGATTTGTTTCTAGTTTTCTTTCTTTCCCTAGAAATTTCATCTAGCTCAACATTATTTTCTTGAATAATTTTCCTTTCCCGTAATGACCTTTTTTTTATAATGTTAGAGATGTCTCTAGCTGGTAATGGTTCATTCTCTTTTGACATGTTCTCCCTTTGAATTTTAGTTTGTAGATTTTCATCTAAATCTGTGATGGGCTCATATTCTATACTTGTTCATAGTTTTAAGGTAGTATTTTCTTCAAATATGACATCTCTACTTACTTCAACTAATCTTTGCCCATGTACATAGACTTTATGCCCTTTGGAGTTTTCATTGTACCAGACAAATATTCCTTTCTTGCCGAATGGTTCTAACTTGGTTCTTTTTTCTTTAGGTATGTAAATGTAAATAGGGCAATCAAATACTCTAAGATGACTTAAGCTAGGTTTAATTCCTGTAAACGCTTCTTTAGGAGCTATGTTTTCTAGAATTGAGTGTGGACATCTGTTTTGAATGTATACAACAATATTGGTGGCCTCCAACCAGAATGAGAATTATAAATTTTGATCATGAAGCATGGCTTTTTTTGTTTCAACAATGGTTCTATTTTTCCTTTCTACTATCCTATTCTATTA